>VUQJ01020357.1:6078-17472 GCA_015108635.1 Andinoacara biseriatus | reverse complement strand
CATTATGTCATATCGCTAATTCTGTAGTAGCATTTTTTTTCTGCATATGCCTGCGGCAGTGGTGTATGCTTGTAACGCAGCTACATAAGCAGAGCTGGGACAGCAGTGCACACAGTTATGTCAATAATATTGTAGTTTTATTAATTTTTGCATTGTCCAGGCTCTGAGGAGGCCAATCCATGACTGATAGTGTTCCAATGTGGATTTCTCAATTCAGGTGCGCTTTTATTGCATTGGCAGTTTGTTTGGGATCATCATCATGCTGAAGAGTGAAATTGTTGCTAATCAGACACTTTCCAGATTGAATTGCATAGTTGATCAAAATCTGTTGGCACTTTTTCTGCGTTCATAATTCCATCAATTTTGACAAGATCCCCAACACCATTGGCTGAGGTGAAGCCCCAAACCATGACAGAGCCTCCACCGTGTTTTACAGAGGGCTGTAGACACTCACTGTTGTACCTCTCTGCTGACCTCCTCTGTAGGTCAGGTAGGCCTACTGTAAGTATGACATGCATACATATGCCTACCACTGGGTTTTGTCCAGTTTTGCTTTCCACACCATACCGAAATATACCAAGTTCAGGGTTAATAGCTCTTTGCAGATTGTCTTATTGTTTCAAAAATACTATTTTATGCCTGTCAAACTCTGTGTGTGTGTGTGTGTGTGTTTTAAATTTTCTCTAGATTCTGCTAAATAACTGGGACAAAATTATTTGTTTTAGCAAAAGAGTGCTAGCAAGAAAGTACGTAATGATACGGTTTAAAATAGTTTCTTTGCTAAGTTGTCTGTTATATGTAGACACAACACTGGATCATTCTTGGAGTTAGGTGCCTTTTTATGCTTGAATGATTTATAGGTCACTGTTAAGTGGCTTGAAAAAACATTCCTCTGTAAAACAGCCAGGAATGAGGACTGAACTGAAAATGAGAAAAAAAATAAAAGCAGCCAATGTCCAAAGAAAAGACCTTGCCTGGAAGACTTGAATGCCTGCTCAAGACTGCTTTAAAAACTGATAACAAAGTCTGGCTCCCTGGAAACAAAATCCAAAGAACTGAGAGGTAACTCAAGACTTTTGCACAGTACTGCAGATTAGATCTGTACAAACTTTTGGTGATTTTAATTGTAGTTACATGCACGCCATTACCTAAATCCTCTGGAGCATAATGAGGTCTTTCTACTGTTGGCTCTTTGGCAACATGTTGAGCCTCGCCAAAGAGGCTCAACATGTTGGCTACTTTGTCCATCACAGTTCAACATCAGGTCATTTTAATCTTTCAGACTTTCTGATGCATGAGCGGCACAATTTTCACATACACTTAGAAAAATGAACACTTCCATCACTTATTATTTAACATGCCTGCTAGTATTTCCTTGCCTCTTCTTGCGCCATCTCATACATAATTTGATTGTCCACCGTATCTCGGTTTTTCACCTCAGTTCATTTTGTCTTGCTTCCCAATGCAATGTGTTGGGGTCATTCGCATTTTGGAAGTGCTTTGAGGTAGTACATAGCCCCAAAACATGCTGCCAGTCACATTTACAGATACATGTGGAAAGCATAAGCCATTATACAGCTGGATAGAATGCTGGTCTGCAAAGCTCGATGCACATGAGTCAGATTACTGAAGAGTTGGTAGGTCCATTTGTAGGTGAGAGGCCGGCTCTGTCACTCTGTTTTCAGTCTTAGTCAAGAAAATTATAGGGCAGACAGAGATCTCAGTCTTCATATCTTGCTTTTGGCAAGAAAGTAAATGAGTGTTTTTCTTTCAACCACAAACTGTGCTACTAATAATCATGGATCATGATAAACCTTAAAAAATGTCCATTGATGTAAGAATGAACATGCATAAATTCATTCTTTTTCCATCTTAAATGCAACAGTTGATCTTGGAGATGCATTTTTGTTCACTTACTGCTTTAGTATTCTTTTCCTTTCTACACTGTAATTACCCTCTCTTTTTCCTGCCCCTCTCCCCAAAACTACAGTCAGGAAGCTGTAAGTAAAGCTGATGTTTTGAAATAGGGACTATTTCCACATTCACCATACACTGATACATGGGTGAGAGAAAATCGCGATTGACTTGCATGGGCCAACAATAATATTGTGTTTAATCTAGATATCATTACATGCAAAACGAGCAGGAGAAATTCAAGGGCACCATTGTTTCCCTCGGCCAATTTTTCAAGAGTGCAATGATGGGGTGTTTCCTTTAGAAACCCAAACCCAGAGAGATGTGGAGGTGCCACAGTGTTTAGACAAAAACGATGAGAAAGACCTAAAATTTACAGATGGTAAAGGTTGAGACAGGAAAGGAATTAAGACGATCGCTTGTTACCTTTTATTTATTATTTTCACACATTTACTGAATACTGTTTGTGTTTGATGACAGCGTGAAGGAACCAGCTGTTTTCGTCACTTTCTCTGCAGAACAAATGTCAGAACTGCTCTCGACTGAACAGGCAAGTTGGCTTCAATATTAGTGGAGGATGGTGTCTTTTTGCTTGCTGTAATTGTAATGAAAAGTTTGGGTTTCTCAAGAACAAGGCCAGAATATTAAAAACATTATGTTGAAAGTTTGACAGGCTTGTGTAATTAATGCTAATTATCTAAAGCTAATAAAATCTGCAAGTGGAAGCCAGCAAATTTTAGCGCTGTCAGCTAAAAATTAGCCGAAGTTTTGATTTTTCTCTATTTTGGGATTTCAATTGCCAAAGGTCAGGAATGGGAACATCAAGTGGAAACCCACTTCTACTTGGCACTCGGATGAGTCACCCTACTTCTCCCTGCCTCTCCCCAAGAGGAAGAACTAGGGCCAAGTGCAGCAGTGGAGAAACAGGAGGAGGAAATAGTGGCAGGGACGTCTGTAGGTTCCCCAAACTGAGCCAGAAAGACTGATGACTTGTTGGAGCTTATTAGGGAGGACACACAGTTCCAAAAGAACAGAAGAAGAGAGGAGCAGGGCAAAGATCAGCTACTCATTTATCAAAAAATTAAAGATTTGTTTTTAGTAACTGTACAAAATGGACTTGTATCTAACAGGAGACAGTTGATTTGTTAGACAAAGAATAAAAACAACAATAGAAACAAATAGACACATTTGAGCATAATTTAATAGAAAATGTGACTATGTTAAACAGGCCTAACTGGGGAGGAACTGATCAAGAACAATTTCTATCCAAAGTCATTTTTCTTAAATGACTTTGTTTCTAATTAGAAAATGCTAACAACGCTAACAACACTATCATGTTATAATGCACATACACTACTGTGCAAAAGTCTCGAGCCACCACTCAGATCAATATACTTTCAATAAACTTTGCTAGGAAAATGGGAGATAGGAGCAGTAATTTATTAAAACTTGTGCAAACACTGAAACGCAGCATACGAGGCAAAAACAGAGTTTGTACAATTTTAACAAGCTTGAACGTCAATATATATTATGACCCTCTTTTCTCCTGCACAGCCTGAACTCTCTGAGGCAACTTCCGTCTAATTTCGTAGAGTAGTCTTCAGGAATAGTTTTCCAGTCTGGCTCCTGGAACTCCTGGAAAAGAGGGCTGGCTCAGGACTACTGCACAGCACTGTATTTTCACCATGCTATATATTGAGATTAACTATATTTCAACAGCACTCACTTGGAGTACTTCAAACCTGATACCAATATATACGTTAACTGTTTGGAATACCTTTGTTCCCGAGTATGTGATTGCATATGAAGTGCTTTTTTTTTACAGAACAGATCTTTTCATTCTGAAATGAGACATAAAAACTTGACAAACTTCCATAAATGGTGTAGTAAGGCTGCTTTAATTAATGTCATCTTTAAGCTGAGAGCAGACACCATAGACTGTAATTTCCTATTTCATGTTCTGATATCTTTTGTTGCTGATTTGACCCTAGTTTTGCATGTCACAGCTGAATAGAATCAGTCTCGCTTTGACTGAGGTTTCTTGGCTTCAAACCTCAGCCATAGGTTAAATATGCCATGCAATAAAAAAAATAAAACTTTCATGGAAGAATCCGCAATGATGGTGAGAATGACTGCTACAGGATCAGATAATAAGCAATAAACAAAGCAGAATAATGGAGAAACTCAAAACAGAAAGTTAGCAATCAGGAAATTAGTGTTGGTGGTAAATATGATCAGCTGGAGGGACACTCTGCTGTAAGTGGTTGTCATGTTGCTAGACATCGTGGGGGATGCTCCACAGTGATGGGTTATTATGTTGTCAGCTGCATCTGACTGAACACTGCCAAAAACTGAAGCTCTCTGAATGGCCCCTTGAGGCTGGCTCCAGAAGTGAGTCAGTCCCCACAGACCTTCATGTTAAAATGCCCAACTTTATAGTAGAAATAAACATGTTTACAGCCTGATACAAAAGGCGGTTTGGGGCTCTGGAAAATTTCCCCTATGCGTGACAGCTGTACCAGGTGATTTTTTTCATAACTCAATCATATTAAGTTTTTATGCAGAATAATTCCTAAAGTAAGACCTCCCAACTGTTTTTGAGCCTTAAAATTTTTTTTATTGCAATTGATGTGAGAAACACTGACTTACGATGCAGCTAATTGTACTAACAGCCTGTTTCTTTCTCTGTCAGTGAAATTGTAGTGTATATATTTTTTTATTTATTTTAGCACTAATTAGCAAACATCTGCATCTGTGCAAATCACCCATATGATCTTTGAAACCCCCTAGCAAAGCTAGCTAGCATTAGCCAATAACTGAGCACTCCACATCAAATATGGTTACTTCCTTCCTACTTATTTCCCCTCAATACTTTTTTGTATTGCTTTATTTATCGTAATACAAAAATCATCTTCTATGATTGGATACAGAGGATCAGATAAGCAAGAACATTTGCCAGCTACCAGAATCGGATCCACTCTGCAGCCACAATTGATTTACACCCTTTCAATGCCAGGGATGGGAAAAGATAGAATCAGCTAATGCTCCCGGTCTTCCTATCCCCTTTTTAATAACTCCCCGGAGAGGACGAGAGGAAGATGAAGGAGGAAGAGGGAGCTCAGAGAGGGTGAGAGTGCCATGGGATGTGATTAGGCTGGACCTCCCGTTTATGATTTCTGTATTACAGGCGCTTGGTGCCAGACATTCTCTCCATGGAAGGAATGTCTTCTTAACCAGTTCCATGTGAATGGTTTAGGAGGGAACCGCAACCCACTGGTTGGGTTGAAGGCTCAGCCTTTGTAATACACACACCAAGGAAGAAATATGTAAGGGATGGAGGGCAAGAGGCTGCAGCAGAGAGAACAAGAGCATTAGAAGGAGAAAGATGATGAACAAAAGATCAGAAGCAAGCCGAAGGTTTTTCATGCTCGATGCTGGATGTATAGGGTTTAATCCACTTTGTACCTAATATTTCTTTTCCAAACTACCACCCACGCCAGCTCTTACTGACATAAAATGAATGTTGAATTGCAGAATATTAACTTGAAGTAGTTATTCAAATACAGTTAGTGGCTTTAGGTTTCATATAAAACACAGACAAATATCTTTTCCAGCATGACGTAAGCTTTATAAGGTAATGAGAGGGGAAGAAACATTGAGCCCAAGCAAGAAAACAAATCATGCGAATATAAGCTGTGCTGGCTTTTTGTGGATGAAATCATCAGTATATCTGTGTGAACATAAAATTGGATGAGATCCAGAGTTCATAGGGTCCATATGGAAATATTTTTGTCATATAAATATTTTTTTATTATATAGCTTTCTATCACACCCCCAAATCTTGTACAAACACTTAAAACATACTCAGACATTAAACAACATCAGAAAAGCCCCGCAATGCTGCGTTTAAATTTGAGATTTCATAAATTACACCAAACTGTGTTTGTGGCAATTTGCACAATTTAACTGTAATTGCAACGCTAACAAATCCTTAATATGCTTTTTCAAAATGTTCTTATTCTATTCAGCTTCTCTTCCCACGAGAAAGTGGCCGGGAGCGAGCACAGGCCCGGCTCTGTCCTTCCGCAAATGATTTGCTTTTCACAATTCAAGAGTAGCACGATATTGGATGCAGAGTGTAAATGCCCCCCCTCCCCCTTTCCCCGGAATTCCTTCTGGACCGGACTGCTCTGGATTTTAGCCACATTAACAACATGATAGCCATGGTTTTGTTGAAAATGGCTGCAGTCTCTCCTCATGCTGTGCAGTAAATGGCCAAAATTAGAAGCCTAGTCAAACTGTTGTAAAGATTATTATTTGGCAACTTAAATGAACAATTGTGTACCATTCAAATCACCTCAAATACACAGCTTCCCAACTTCACAGGCGCTTAAATGACCATATTCAAGGCCTGTTTATCTCCCTTTGCTTATTTTCATTTTTCTATTTTCTGTTCTTTCCTGAGCACACACATGCGCAGCTGACAAAAGTCACAACCTAGTTATTATACAAGCTGCTGGCCTGAGCTCCAACAATAATGTTTATTCATCTGTCTCAGGAAAGAAAAGACACGCCTGCTGGTAGCAGCTAGTCAAAGCAGGAAATCTATGAGAGAAAATGTAGATATCCTGCACATTTTCAAGCCAACAGCTGTCACCCATAAACACTTTGAGATGTGCAGACAGACAAGACACAAGCCCGAGGAGAGATAAGCTGAATCCCTGAGCCTGCAAGAGGCAGCGGTAACTAGAGAAGATTTTTGGCAAAATTCTTGGCCCTGAGAATATGAAATCATGCTATTAAACAAACTCTGCAAAAACCTAGCTTTTTGTTTTCAGCACTCAGTGCCATTGTTTTACAGATTCTTTCTTCCTACAATATCAGGACACAGAAAGTATGAACACATTTAGGGCACGATTGTGCTCCTGGCAGGTAAACTCTGGTTATCTAATAGATGTATACGTACTACTGGTGGCTTCATGTGCATGAGGCATTTTTAGGAAACATTATATTATGTAATTGAGTGTTACTGTAATATGATACTACCCAGTGTCAGCCTATCTGTTATTGTTAAGTCCTCTAACACTACTTTGCTAACAAAATCCCAACATCTCCTGAGGCTATATTGACACTATAGCATGGAAATAAAACAAGAGGCTCCAGGCTTTCTGAAGGTATTTTTGAAGACCTTTCATTTAAGTCAAGTCGTTACACCTGACCATTTTCAAAGGAATGTGTGTATGTGTGTACGTGTGTGTGTGTGCATGTGTGTGTTTGTGTGTGTGTGTGTGTGTGTGAGAGTTAAGCCCCTTAACACTGACCCTTGAATCATTCAAGCATGAAAAAGACACCTAAATCAAAGGATGAGCCAGTGTTGTTTCTACACACAACAGGCAACTTGGCAAAGAAATTATTTTAAATTGTATGTTTAGGCATTTTATCACTAGCAGTCTCTTGCAAAAATACATAGTTTGTTTCCATTGTTTCAGTTGGATCTCCAAAAAAATGCCAACGATAACACAGTTTGACAGGCATAAAATAATATTTTTACACCAAGAAGGCGATTTCCAAAGAGCTATTAGCTGAAAACATATCTCGGCTTGGTGTGCAGGATGTCCTTAAACAATTTCAGAAAAGTGGACAAATGGAAGACAAAAGAAGATATTTATCTAGCTGTAGGAAACTCGTACAATTTTTTTGTATTTACAGCAAATGAGCAGTAGTTACAAGTCATGGCCTTCACAAATACGAAAATATCCAGCTAAGACCTGAGAGATGCATCTGGTCCTTCAGTCGACCCATCGACTGTTCACTGACATGGTCTCGGTGGAAGGACGGCAGGTAAGAAAACATTTTTAAGGAAGGGAAATGAGGAGAAAAGACTTTGGTCTGCCACATTACAAAAGAACTAGACTGAAAATCAGTGGCAGCAGGTCTGATGGAGTGATGAATCCAAGTTTGAAATTTTTGGTTGAGATCCTCATTAATATGTACAGAGGAGGTCAGGAGAGAGGTGCAACAGTGAGTGTCTGTAAAACATGTGGAGGCTCTGTCGTGGTTTGAGGCTGCATTTCAGCCAGTGGTGTTGGGGATCTTGTCAGAACTGATGAAATTATCGCAGAAAATGACCATCAGATTTTTGATCAACCACGCAATACCACCTAAAACACATCTGATTAGCAGTGGCCTCATTTTTCAGCATGACGATGATCCCAAACACACTGCCAATGCAGTAAATCATACCTGGATACAAAAACACACAATGGAGCACTATCAGTCTATTAGTCATGGAAGAAAGCTGCCTCAGAGAGTTCAGGATGTGTTGAAGAATAAAGGTGATCTTACCAAACATTTATTTTCATGCTGTGAGACTTTTGTTAAGCACTGTACATGAAGTGAACCTCTTTAAAATATAAGAAAATAAACAAGAAAATACCAGCTAAAGCCACAGGTGCTCCCACCTGTGGGAAAAAAAAAATACTTGCATCGTGTGATATCAGATCGTGGTGGCCTTTTGCACTATCAGCACTGAATAACTGAAATAAAAAGAAATAGACTTGCAAATGTGACATCGCACGCCTTTTTGCCGACTGTTTTTAAGCCTGAAATTTGGTATTTTAGCATTTCAAGTTATGTTTCTTTGAAATCACTCACCTGTCAGTCACAAGCCAAGGTGGCATGCTCTGCTTTATCATCATTTACTCTAAAAAGGACTATAATTTACAAAAAAAAAAAAAATGCAATATTAATTAAGACTTGAAACTAGTGATCAAGATCATAAACTCACCAGGAGAGTGTTTGCTGATATCATAGCTCAAGAGAACAACAGGGTCATTTTCCTGCAGATTTGTGTACAATCAGTCTTCTTGATGAAACCAGAGCAGTCGCCCCCTACTGGCCATTAGGTAAAATACAGGTTTAAGTCATCTTTACACTGATTTCACTTCAGATCTGGAGACTATATCTCTCTTCTGTTGTAATTCCAATAAAGTAGCTCTAGATGAGTGTAAAGAGTGCAGCGATTAAGCTACAGTTCTTCAGGGTCTCAGATCGTATGAAATTATACTGGAGATGGGTTAACATACCCTTCACACCCTAATTTTATGCCTCACTACATGGGGCACACTACTTCCTATAGCTGCACTGAACGTTGACTGTAAATTGTGAGCTGCAGTGTTACCCAAGTCTGACATAATTCCTGGAGATGCTGGACTGTATTATGGCAAAGCCACATGTCCATTTACTCCCCTCTCTGTGTTCCTCTTTATTGCTGTAACTGTTTTGTGCCACATCTGTGTCTGCCTCTTTACCCATCCATGCATGTCACACTCTTTATCTAGTAGCACCCACATTCAAGAAACTGATTTATGTCTTAGAAGCACACTTCAGGGGTGGTCCTTCCTGCAGTTGTTCTACTGTGGTGTTTGTACAGTTCACGGGTCTTTTGTTTTTCTGGCATGTCTTACCATGCTAACCGAAGCTGGAGGCCTGCTGCCTGTTTTCTTTTGCATATCTACACATCTGCAGGCTTTTTAGGAGAAACTGGGCAAAACAATTTGGAGAACAAAAGCAGGGTGGAGGCGCAGCAAGGCAGAATAACAGAAATGCTTTGCATTTGAACCTAACTTGCCACATTCTCCCGTAGGTATGTATGGGAGAGTTAGTGTTAGCCCTGCTCTACTGACATAAACTGTGGTTTGTTGGCAAAAGCCTGGGACTCATGTTGACATATTCATTATTTATACTTCATTTTGACAGCTTGTTTTGTGTAATATACACACAAATATTTCCACCCTTGCTCCGCCCTGTCTTCGCTATTTCTCAGGAATAAGTGAACATAATGAATTTTGTAGGAAAAAAAAAAAACTGTGTCTCCCCAAAGAATGCATTATGCATGAAACAGCCACTCAGTCACTGGCGCTTTATGGCTAATTCGGCCCACTCTGAACAAGGTCATATTGTTCCCTATTTATTCTCCCAGAATGATCAAAGTTGAAAAACGATCCCTTCCGACAGTTAATATTTCTTAATGTCTCACTGAGAACCAATTTTGTGTTATTCAAACTGCTTTCCCAGACGCATTTCTTGGGACATATTATCCACTCTGAATGTGAAATTCATGATGTGATATCCACAGATTGTGCGGGAACTGACCTACGAAGCTGCGGTGCAATTTCTCCGTTTCCTTGTGTGTATAGGATGTTGGGTGGTGGGACACGTGGAAACAGCTGTTTAGGGAGGAGGTTCCTGTGAACACCAGGGTCAGGACACATTCACAAAGCCAGACAGGATGCCAGGTGAGATGGGGCAACAGTGTGCAGCACATGAATGTGAGCATGTGTGCATGTGCAGATGGAAGCTTATTGGGCTTCACAGTTATTGAAACACAAAACAAACACTACTAGACGCTCATCCAGGGTCAGCAAGTGGTCAAGTAGGTAATGAGTTTGTTATAATAGGACTAAACTTACAACAGTGTGTTTGAGGGGGCTGAGGAGCCTTTCTGAGGCATTTGCAGCAGGAGCACAGAATCTGCTTAGTGTGAGCACAAAGGCCAAAGGTCAGAGGAAAGGATTGCTGCCACTCAAGAGGTCACAACCCATGTTGTTGTAATGCTTGGGAAAGCAATACTTGGGAAACACAGCATTGGCTGTGAAGGTTGTTGTCACATTGGGGTATAAATGTAAAGTTTCTAGGTTTCTATTAGTTTTTCATTAGACAATTCTGCTTGTCTGATATGGCTAAGAAGGGAGCGATAACAAACATGTCTGCTCAGTTTTTATCCTACATCTAGTCTGTGCCAGTGAATCCACTGGTAATGCCTACTTTATTTTGTCCACCTTATACTTTATGAGTGAATTGGTACAGATCCTGGAAGTCCCAAATTTAGAACTGTTTTGGGGGATTCCAGCATCTGCAGTGTGCAGGAACTGCAAATACAGATACTACAGATACTACAATTACTGCAAATCCCAAATACAGTATCTGTATTTGGGACTTTCGGTATCTATGCTATGTTCTGTTTTTACCAAACATAATGCTGTGCGTTATGGCCACACACCTCCACTTTGACCTCCTTCTTGTCTTGTGGTCTTGTGGTGAGTTTGCAAAGCTTTTTAGAAAGATGAGGAACTTTAACATTTAACATGCTAAGCGAGGCCTGTAGAGTTTGAGATGTAGCTCCTGGGTTTTCTTCAGTTTCTCTGAGCAGTGCACGATGTGACCTTGGGGTGAATTTGCTGGTACGTCCACACCTGAATGCTCTAGATCAGCAAACTGCTTCTAAAGTGTTGGTCATACTTGCTGATGAGGAAGTAATCAAGTGGATTTGACTGGCAGGACCTGTTACTGTGTCTACTTACCCTCTTAATGCCTATGGAAGCAGTGAAGATGTTCTTAGGCTTTCACATAACTGTTGTTTTCACATCACTGCATATGACAGTGAGGTGACACGAGCATCTGAATCGGTGAGCTCAATAA
>VUQJ01020352.1:10400-18272 GCA_015108635.1 Andinoacara biseriatus | reverse complement strand
GTACCCAAAGTTTCCAAAAGTAGAATGGGAGGCAGAGCCTTCAGCTATCAGGCTCTTCTCCTCAGGGACCAGTTCCCAGTTTGGTTTCAGAAGACCATACACAGTTTCTTTTTCCAAGATTAGGCTTAAAACTTTCCTTTTTGGTGAAACTTATAATCAGGGCTGCTTCAAGTGACCCTGAAAAATACTTTAGTTATGATGCTACAGACCCTGCTATTGGGAGACCTCCCACAGTGCACCGAGCAGCTTGGCTCTCCTCTCTCACTCTAAATGTTTTTATGCACCGCCATTGCAGGTCATTAAGTTTGTGTAGTTTTTGCTTTTTCCTCTCTGTCCCCTCTCTTTCCAGAGCGTGCGTGTCTGGCTCTGGAGCTGCATGTTCCTAATATTTTGTGTACTGGTACCACCAATCTTCCCAGTGTTTGTTTTTCAGCGCTCACTCTAAGTGGTCAAGGCAGACCAGTCCAAAGAGAGAGCCGAACATGAAAGCCCCGTGACACCTAAACGCAAGTGTAGCATTTTTATATTTCTTAACAAATAAACCCCTATTTTACTTACTGCTATACTCTGCCCAAGACATCCCTGTGCTGTGAACACACAGCAGTCTGGGGTGATGACACTCTAATCTAAACTGATTACAGTGGTGATGGCAGTATTCTCCGCAGTGTGCCAGTTTCAGCACATCCCCCACACACTTACAGCCTAACCTCCTTCCTCCCTCCCTCGCTTATCACAGCTGATTGCACTGCTGAAGTCCAAATGAACTGTTAACCCTGTCTTTACCAGGCTCATAAATAGAAAGCACAGAACTGCATCCAAGCAGGGTTAAAACACTGCAGAGGTTTGCTGCTCGGGTTGTCACTGGAGAGAGGGCTAATGTGTCCAAAGTTGCTGTTTGTCCCTGAACTGGGATCTGCTGCAAATACACTGGGAAACACAAGTGCTGGCATCTTTAGGCCAGCAATGAGCGACATATGCCATAACCAATGATGCATGTAGCAATAATGTATTAATAATGCACATAAATATTTTAGTTGCTTTTCACAATATGAACTATTGGTGTTTGGCTTCTTCTGAGCTATTAACTGTGAATGCTGCTTTTTCTCCACAGTTGTTCAAGCCATCTGCTTTAATGTGTCATCCGCTACGCTGACATTAAAGGCTGAAACACTGAATCTGGTGAAGTGTTGCACAATTAAATCTTATAGGAAAAAAAATTTGTTGATCTATTTAAAGAAGAGTTTAGGATTGGGAGATTGTATGAGAACTTTTATCTGAGCAGATTCAGTATTTGTCACAGCTGATCGAAATGTGCTTCATAAGTAAAGCGATGTACTCTCTCGACAGTGGTGTGGCAGTGCTGAAATCGAATTACCTGCGATTACTGGTTGGGTTATTCTCTCAGATAGGCACTGTTATTCTGAAACAGACAAACCTGCTCTGACACAATAAAGAAAAAAAATTTGAAGCCCATAAAAGCCCACATGTTGGGAGCTTCTGAAGTTAAGCATTTCATGTTAAACTGTGTGGTAAACATTTTATCACAGTAAAAGACTGAGGAAAAGTTTAAATACAAATACAAACATCTAAAATTGTTAGGCTGAGACCCTGATTATACAGTGAAGAAAAGTGAACACATCACCATGTTATTGCCCTGCACTGGGTTTCCCATTGGCTTGTTGATGCAGTTGTCTAATCAGACAATAATATGGAGGCAAAATGGAACCAGCACATTTAGGCATTTAGACATATTCAAGACAGCCTGTGGAAGATCAAACTGAGCATCAGAATGGGGAAGAAAGGTGAGTTTGAATGTGGTTGTTGGTGTGAGATAGGCTGGCCTGAATATTTCAAAGTATTTCCCACACAACCATCTCTAGGGTTTACAGAGAATGGTCTGAAAAAGAGACCATATCCAATGAGCGGCAGTTCAGTGGGTGAAATTGCCGTGTTGATGTCAGAGATCAGAGAACGGCAGGACTACTACAAGCTGATAGGAAAGCAACAATAATGCAAATAACCACTCGTTTCAACCAAAGAATGCAGAAGAGAATCTGTGAATGCACAACGCATTGAACCTTGAAGTAGAAGATTACACTGGGTGCCACTTGTGTCAGCTAAGAACAGGAAACTGAGGCTGCAATTCACACAGACTCACCAAAATTGCACAACAGAAGACTGGAAAAATGTTGCCTGGTCTAGATTTCTGCTGTGACATTCAAAATTTGGCATTAAAAAAAAAAATGAAAGCATGGATCCATCCTGCCTGTATCAACAGTTCAGGCTGCTGGTAGTGGTGTATTGGTGTGGGGGATATTTTCTTGGCACACTGTAGACCCCTTAGTACAGAGTATCATTTAAATGCCACTATTTGAGTATTGCTGTGGGCCATGTCCACACCTTTGTGACCACAGTGTACCAATCTTCTGCTGGCTGCTTGCACCATGTCACAAAGCTCAAATGATCTCAAACTGGTTTCCAGAACATGACAATGGTACATAGTACAGCTTACTCCCACCAGACCTCAATCCAATAGAGTATGCTTGAGATGTGGTGGAACTGGAGATTCTCAACATGGATGTGCAGCCAACAAATCGGCAGCAACTGTGTGATGCTGTCATGTCAATGTGGACCAGATCTCTGGAGAATATTTTGCAGCAACTTATTGGATCTATGTCATGAAAAATTAAGACAGGTCTGAAGACAAAAAGGCAGTCCAACCCAGTACTAGCAAAGTGTACTAAAACCTGAATCATCAGCTTAGCGGGACTACACGAAATTAAGGGAAAACACAGTACTGTAATATCATTTAGTGGACAAAGAAACCGTTTAATGTGGACAGATTGTAGACCAAGACCTGATTCTGTTAGAATTTTTTAGACATAGCCTTACAAAACACCTCTGCTTGGAACAAAGATTTCCTTTTAAAATATCAAACTACATACCTCATAAATCAGATACCTCTTATTAAGAAAATACATGTTCACTGTCAGCAGATTAGTTCATAATGTCTATATATCCTTGCATAACATTTTGACACAGAAAACTACAGCTGTCCTTACAGATTCTCTCCTGAAATTCAGATTCAGTGTTTGTTACTACACTGTACTGTATAATTCATAACAATTTTATATCAAAGCATAAAAACTGTAGCAGAAAACAAACACAACAATGTTCTTGTGAAATTTCAGAACAATAATGTGCTAATGAAATTTTAAGCCCACAAACCCAAGAGAAATAATCATTTTCAGTGCGAGCTCCACTGCAGAATACTCCTATTAAGATCTCCAAATATGACAACAGGGCTGAGCAGTGTGAACAAATATGGGAAAACATTACTGTGGTTAGATATGAAAAAGCCAGGTGTGAGTCCAACAGAAAATCTGCAGTTTTACGCCATCATGTTTATATGCCAGGTACTTTAATTCAGACAGTAAATCAGTGCATCAACATAAAAATGGTAAACACAAAAGCATTTTTAATTTTCAGTTTATACATTGCTCAGCCCTTGCTTATGTATAGCATCTTGAATCACCCAAATACTAGTAGCATGCTGCCATAAGTGGTACTACAATGTGAATTTAAAGACTATGGCTACTATAAATACTTGTAACACCTGAGAGATGAGAGTAGAGCTCAATAGCGATCATGATGTGGTCTCTGGTGATACGAGTTGTATCCCTGGTTGGAGCTTGGCCGCCCTGAATGAGACCCACTTCCATGACTCCAGTGCCGGTCTCTGTCTCTCTCTCTGTCTCGGTTTCTGTCATGCCAGTGTTGCTGTCCACGTTCATCTCCTCTCCAACTCCGGTCTCCTCCCCACCCACGTCCTCTGTGACCACGACGGTCATGGTACCTTAATGATGACATAGAATGAATATGGAGTATATGGATTAACAGACATTAACTCAAGCTGTGCTTATAAAAAGGTATGGTATCCTATGTCACTGGAGTGGTGCTCAGTGGATTTCTCTAATCTCTACTCACAATCACAATCTTAAAGTTTAGCAATCAACAGGTCTGAAATCACCACCTACTCATTAATAGTTCTCCAGAAAAACAGTGTCCTCAGTGGGCTTTTTTTTTTGTTTTGTTTTTTTAAGGAGCATATTAAACACATTTTTAGACAACTTTATTCCTTGATTTTTATAGAAACTTTAGTTTATTGTAATTTTTAATATGAGCCCAAAACAAGGCACTCATTTGTACTTCTGGGCATTATATGAAATTTGCTCATAGACTAAGCTTACATTTGAAATTAAAAGAACTGTGTGAAAGACTGAAACTGTCTTACACACATTTAAATATTAATTTAATAGAATACCAATTGTAATCCATCAGATTCTCATATCTTAATAACAGAGCTGTGTCTGTTAACCTCTACAGCTGTCATTTTTGTTGGCTTTTCTTCCAGGCTTTAGGAGGAGCAGCAGGCACCCAGTCCTCCCTCTTCCCAGCCACCTTCTCCAGCCCCTTTGGTATGACAATGGTTCCCAAGCCAGCTGAGAGAAAAAGTATAGAAGTGACTGAGAAAATGGCCCGTCCTGGAGTTTGTGATCCAGCAGACCTGAATATGTTACCTTGCCCCGACTGGGAGCCATGTGGATCGAGCAGCAGTCAGAGGTGGTGGCTTGGCAGTCCAATCCAGACAACAGAAAAATATCCTCAGTATACTGAACTTGCTTGGTAGTACAGGGCCCAGGCAAATGGCCCTATATTGAAAACCACTCTTTAGGGCAGAGTTTTTGCCTTTACCGTCTTACAGTTTATTTTTCAGTGTAAAATTACAGTAGTTAATGTGAAGTCCTCTGTGCTTTTTTAAAATTGAATCAGAGGTCCTAAAGAAAATGTCTCATTCTTCATTGATACCCCAGCTGAATGATGCCATCATGGGAATACTCGTTTAAAATACTCTTTAATGCTATTCAGCTACAATACAGTGATGCTATTATTAGATCCGCTCGCTTCTGTCATCATCACCATGTCTCCATCGTTAGCAGTTTCACAATGATAAAGTGACACCAAAATGATAAAGCAGCCCTCTCACCTGTTATCTCTGCCCCTCTGGTTTCCTCCCCCACGACTCCTCCAGTCCTCCACGATGGGCGGAGGGTCTGCGGGACGGCTCAGGTACTCCTGATACTCCTGATCCTCCGAGGAAAACCTGTGCGCGAACATCTCCTCGTAGTTCTGCTGGGTTTCCGCGGTTTCAGTCATTCTGTGAGCACACAAATTGTTGAATTACTGAATCTCACAGAAAAACTCCTAACCCTGTTTTAGCTCTCTTTAAAAAAATAAGTTGCTAAGCCGCGCGCCAAATGTTCTGATAAATCAAACCGTTAACGCTGGATGATAATATAAATTATCCGGCATATAAATAACGAAAAACACATTATATAAAAATAGTTACACCTGGGACTATGAAAACATACCTTTATGTGAAGAGTGCGTTATTAGCTTTAGCCACACTTTACAAACTGTGCTCCGAAACTCCTGGGTCGTACGTCGCTGAAATTCTTCCCCCGGAACAAACAAACTAATGTTATGGTCCTAGGAGCGCACGCACCTGCCAGAGATTAATGAACGTTACCTGGAAAAAAAAAGAAAGAAAAGACCACCAATCATTATCAAAAGATTTAAAGGTTATTAAGGGACACATACGACACACTTAAAACCCAAGTTAAATATGAAAAATGTTAAAAGTTAGATAGTAATAAGTGGCGAAGCTAGTTGCACTCACTTCAACATTTATTCCGCTTAATTTGTGGATAGTGACAATTGGGGAAAGCCAGCACAGTCAGTGAAGACATGTAAGTACACCTGAGTTTTGATAAAAAACAAAACAAAACAACGACTGATAATTATTTCCTATTGAAGTATTTCGTGATTTATTTATTTGGGGGGTCTAAAAAGCCCGACTGAAGCCGCAGCCCCCACCGCAAATATCACAGGTTTAGGAAGCGGTGGGTGGCTGTGAGGGGAGAAAGCAGGTGGAAGCCGCTTCGTGTCGCTGCCGCCGCCGATGCCCTTCATATGAAACGCAACCCCAATGTGGAGGAAGAAGCTCAGCTCAGCTCAGAGCAGCGAAATGCAAACATTAACTTAACTCACCAGCGCCGACTGTTTGAAGACAGCGAGGGAGAGAAGCCACACCAAGGTGGGATCCAAATCCGCCCATGTGAACAGGAAAAACAAAACGAGGAGAGAGAGAGAGAAAAAAACTTCCTGAATTGAACGGGCTTCTGTGAGACTGAGCTTGACAGCCCGGTGAGTCGAGTTTACGAAGAAGTGCTCTCTCTCATATCTCAGCTGTCTCTCAGCGGCGAGAGGACTTGTTCGGAGCTGGCGCACCGGGGTATGAACTCTTTGGACCGCTAATCATCTGCGGACTGCGCTTTTCAAACGTTTTTTCCTTTCAACCCAGCCAATATAACCTTCAGATTATATATATATTTTAAAAAAGGAGTTGTTCCTCAAGTCCGCGGCAATGGGGTGAGTAATCCAGAAAGCGCTGCCCTTCAGAGCACCTCTCATGACACCTGCACTGACTAAAATGTGTGTTTTGCGCGCTGAAAAGACGGGGAAATATGCCTCCAGAGCTGCCCATTTCACCTGTCAAACCTCAACTAAATTTAATCCTAAATGTCGCTGCTTTCAAGCGCATGTCTGTGAGAAGAGCGCCACTGTTTTATTGCCAGATTATGTTGCAATTTGGGGGGAAATTAATGAGGTGACTCTTGGTGGACTGTCAGTGAGACTATTCTGATGTTGTGTGTGGTTGGGGGGGGCTTGATGCCATATTTCTAATTATGGATTTATGTTTTATTTATAAGCAGAATTTCAAACGGATTCCTTCTTGAGTGCTCCAGTTCTTCCTTTTCTTCAGGATAGGAATATGGTTTGGAGAGGGTTATGATATGGAGGTGTCAGAGTCAACACTGCCCACTAATGAGGAGAGATGGTGGTACTTGTGGGAGTGTATATTTGTGTGTGTGAGTGTGTTGTCAACAGTGCTGGAGGTACTGGTGTATACTCCCACAGTAGTTTTACAGGGTATTGTTCAGTATTTTGCCTCCATACTGTGGTGTGAATGTTGATTCTGTGGCTCACTGCCATAGTTATGCAATCACCATCTCTCCCTGTCTTCACATCTACATATATTTCTGACTTTGCTTTCCAAGCAGCTCCTGTTCATATTTAATTTGACTTAGAAATGACAGCAACAAAAAAAATTCCGACTTAAACCTCGTTCTGAATCATTTCTTTATTTTGTCAGGAATTCTTCCTCTTCCAACAGTCGAAACTTGGAAAATGTGAAGTGAGATGTGAATCACTAGAAGAGTTAATGTTCAGTTATGTAATGAGTACCACCCCATACCAAAGTGCTTGCTTTTCCTGACCATTTTAATGCATAAGAAACCAGTTCAACAGTCCTGACTTCCTTTAATGAGTTTGGTGTACTCACCCAGCCGGTTTCAAAAGACGCAGTTGTGTTGAGTCATGAAACTGGCCCAGTGGACCAGTGACAGCATGGCAACCGAGGCCAAAGCAGGAGGTCCCACCTACTCACAGGCACAGTAAAAGTTTCCTTTTTTGTCTCTACTTTCATTCGGCGCCAACAAGTAGTGTCACATGTTAGCTAAATACTTTAAAGAAGGAGGAAATGAATGGCTCCCATGAAATTTTATCTGGATCTCTTCTTTGAAGCTACATTGTTTTCCTTTATTTGTCTTTCTGATTGGTTTTCTCAGTAATCAACTATTGCTTTTATAAAAATGCTAAAATTCCCTTTTGCAATATGTGAGCAACAGTGAAAAACCTAAACTATGGGAGGCTGATAAAACCAATCATGCACACTTCTGATTCAGAATC
>VUQJ01020350.1:15591-28051 GCA_015108635.1 Andinoacara biseriatus | reverse complement strand
AATGAGGTGGACCCTCAGATAATGTGAGCAGTGTAGTCAAGCTGTCAGTTATCTTCACTGTAGCTCCAGTGGCTCAGTTTGCACCTCTTTCCCCCAAGAAGAGTCATGCTATTACATTTTTGTGCACTCAAAAACAACCAGTGCAATTTAGAGCCTCAGTCATCCATCATGTGTGAGAGAGAGCAGGCTGTCTGACACGTGCCACTGCTAAAAGGCTGCCAACATCAAGGTAGCGGTGAGGCTTCACTAGCAAAACCTATCGATCCTGAGGTTCTTGTCTTTCCTGATGTGCTTGTACTTCATTTATAAAGAAGCCAGCCTGTTCCACAGTCACATGGAATTGAAGGTGAAGGTTATTCACTAAAAGGTTAAGCTTATCTGATATTTTGCAGGGAAAACATAGGCAAAAACACACACACTCAGATTGAGGAGCACATGCCCTTTCCAGACTTTGTTCTTATTGGGGCCAAAAAGCAACACGAGAAGTGTGTCACACTCTAAATATTTTGACCTTAAAATAAAGATCACAATGTTATTTTAAGGTATTTTTTTTTTTTTTTGCTCACCATCTGTTTATAAATTTGTTTGCGAACATGTCGATTATGAACATCACAATCTTGTTTTTTTTTTTTCTTTCTAAAGCCAGAACTCACCACGCTTGAACCAGATGGCAAAGTGCTACATTTGGTACTTATCTGTGGACCGGGTGCAATGCACAGACACAGATAAATGTTTATTAGTAAATGAAATAGGAGGATTTCACTCACCAAAACATGAGCACAGACTTCCTGGATGAGCTTTCATTACAATTAATTGCCCATCACGCCATATTATTTGTGAGATAATTGCATTAAAGCCTTCAAAAGGCACATTGCTGCCAAGCTTATCTTTTTAACACAGGAGCCCGCATTACCGACTCACTGCTGGAGCCAAGGGGTCATGTGAGGAACTGTAGTTGAGCTTTTTCTTTTTGTGTTTTCATACTCACATTAAGAGGACTCAGCTCCCATCTGGATACCAACTTGATTCAACTTTTTTTAAAAAATTTTTATAAGCATCTGGCTTAAGGGGGCCTGTTTCTTTGTTTCTTTGTTTTTATGTTCATGTATCTTGGAAAGACAATGAACCCTGAAGTTTGTCGTTTTTTAAAGATAATTTCATCCAGTTAAAATAAAGTTTATGCGATATTAATGGCGTCCATGCATTTCTATAGATGTAAAAGCTGTAATTATGCTCGTCAGGTTAAACGAGTCAAACAGTGAAGACAACTGGCTGCATTTACTCAAATGCCCGCTAGAGGGCTTCAGACGTCCATGTTTCTGTTAGTGTCGCTCCTAATTTAAGTACTGCATTAAGTCATCACTAAGTCATCATATGACAATGTTCGTAACACAAAAGTTAAAACCTAAAAAACTATGAATTGGCAGCCAATAAATTGAATTCGGTTCTATTACGTTGAAATTACCCAAACTACTGGGGCAATATATTTTAATATGTAGAAACGTCCATGTACATGTATGGACTCAGCCTCCTGCAGTCTGAATGAGCTGAAGTTGTGATTTGGAGCGTCTTTACAGCAGTCTAAACCTCAATAGAATATCTCGCTTTTTCTGTATTTAACAGATGTGCATATGATGTAATCAATAACAGAGGCCCGGCGCTGATTAGGTGCCCATGTGCTGCTTCACCTTCCCTCCTGTCGCCCCCCCTACACACACACACACACACACACACAAATGGCGCTCCAGCGTGCACTTTTGAGAACGCGCTCGATCGCGACAGTTTTCATTTAAATTGTGCTACAATCTGACGACAGATAGCTAGAGTTGGAGAGGCAAAAAAGAAACCTCTCCAAACAAAACGGAAGAGGGAGAAGGATAAAAATGTTCACGTCCAACGTGGCAACCGGGCAGAATGTTCGTGTCAACCGTGTCAACATTGTTGAATGTTCACGTTTAAAGTGGTGGAATGTTCATTTAAAACGGTAGAATGTTCTCGCCCAACATGGCGTAATGAAAAACAAGCTTTTCAAAGTGGTTTAAAGACAGTCGCTAAATTATAACAGCGTGTCAAAAGGAGGCTTTTAAATACTCAGGTTAGCTTAAGTTACTAGGAGTGAAAAAACAGGTCACTGTTCTGCAACTGTGTGCTGTAGTTACAATATAACAGATCATAACAAGGTGTGTGTGTCCGCACACACCTCAGAAAGTATATAGCTGGGCTCCTGTGTGTGTGTGTATTTTAAATGCAAATGTTCTCTCCACACGGCGCCTGACCCAGACAGAAAATACAAATAGCATGACCAAAAAAGCTGAAGTGAAACCAGTCAAAAGTGCAACTCACTGGTAGGATGCAGTGATAAGTGACAAAGTTAGATAAAAGATTGCAAATGAGCACAGGCATTCATGTATCTCCTTTCCAGTTATACTTTCCACTCACAGTATGCTCTTTGGACCAGCTTGAAAGTTTACAAGGGAACAAATCGTCTGTATTGTCCATAATTTACTGCTAACGAGTTTAATGATGTACCTTCAGGAAGAGATAAAATGTACAGTAAACATACAGTAGACATAATAAAAGCAGTGTAAACACTTGCACTGAACCGCATTGAGCTTTATTAAGTAAACAGCAAACACATAAAAAAAACAAAGTCCTGTGTTTTTATAGCTTTTCTTCTTTTTCATAACTTGCAGCCATGAAAACTCAATATTAACACTTTCCCTGCCAGAATGTTGGTTCAAACTTACCAGTGACTCATGAATCTCTGACGGTTCAAGACCTCCCAGAATATTTTTGTTCTATGAAATATATATAGTATTCGCACACATGCGCTCACTGGCCACTATATTAGGTACACTTGTTCAAACGCTCATTAACGCAAATATCTAATCAGCCAATCACATGGCAGCATCTCAGTGCATTTAGGCATGTAGACGTTGTCAAGATGACCTGCTGAATTTCAAACTGAGCATCAGAATGGGGACGAAAGATGATTTAAGCAACTTGGAGTGTGGCATGGTTGTTGGTGCCAGATGGGCTGGTCTGAGTAATTCATAAACTGATGATGTGCTGGGATTTTCCCACACAATCATCTCTAGGGTTTACAGAGAATGGTCTGAAAAAGAGAAAATATCCAGCGAGTGGCACTTCTAGACACACATTCTCTTCTGAGAAAAAGATTTGAAGTAATTTAGTTGAAAACACTAACTTTCTAACTGACAAGATGTACCTAACAAAGGGGCCAGTGAGTGTATCTTAAAAGAATTGATTTTTAATGCTGTGGAATGATGTGAAAACACTGATTGCTGGAATATTTTTCTTCATACTATACAAGATGTTGACCTGCAGTGCAGTACAGCAAACAAAGCTGGTGTATTCTGTATTTTACCTGTGTGAAGTTTTGCAATAGGACCAAATCCTTCTTGTTAGAGGCAGTATCTGAGCCCTCTACGACATAACTATGAACACCATAGTTACTCTGATTTTTTTCAGTGACGTTTTCTTAAAACTAGAGCGCACCCCTGCAGAAAACTACTGTACCCAACCTGTTTTTAAAAACTAATGATGCAAGCGAGCTTGGTGCAGTTTGTCATTTCTGTTTGTCAAGATGATTGTGCAAAAAACAACTTGGTACTTGGTTGCAAGGCATGATATTAGCATAGGATGTAAATTTAAATGCAGCAACAGATCCAGATCCAATTTGATGATCCAATTTGCTCTCTGAACGGCCTTCTTGTTAAACCAGTTTGATACCAATTTGTAGGCATAACACTGACAAAATAACAACTTTCCAGCAGTTGCGGACCCCATCTGAATTAATTTGGACAACTCTGTGGTCACTTTATAATTTTTTTTATCTTTTTTGGCTTTTAAGCTGATCAATGTAGTCAAGGTGAACTAGCTAAATTTTTAGTTTGTTTAAAGCCTCGCCAAGGGAGAGTGAGTTTTTGGTCTTTTCAAGTGAACTGCCAATAAAATATTATAATAATAATTTTAAAAAACTGAAAGGGGACGTAGAGAGCACCATTCTCCATCATTGGGTTGTCTTATAATTTATAATTTTCAGGAACATGATCTGGAGTTTCACCTTAATTAATTTGACCATACTACATCAATGCACAAAGTTCAGTGAAATTCTGCTTGGTATTATTATTTTTTTTTTGCATAATCTTTCTGACAAACTGTTGCTGTTGGCTTAAAAATTTGAAACATTGTCTTTCCTCTTTTCCTGGAATAATAGAGCAACCCGACTGACACTTGCCTGTCCTGTTCTAGTAATGAAGCAGTAAAGAAGTGGGTCTGCAAGGCAGTTAAGGCTTGAAATAGCAACGCTGATCTTGTAGGGATACAGGAGTAATGCAATATTCCTGCAGTCATAAACCAGTGTACGGAGCAGCATCATGACATGGATAGGTCCAAAGCAGAACAAAAGGCTGAGTAGAACTACTGTTAATAGCTTTAAAATCCGTTTACGTTCCTGCTTGTCAGTAGCCTGGTTAGATTTTACAGCCATGCAAATCCCCCATGTGGAGAAAAACACTAGGAAAAGTGGAATAATAAACCCCAGGAAGAACCGCATCACATTAGCGCGAATGAAAGTCGCTGACAGAGGACTGAAAATGTCAAAGCACACTGACACCTTCTTGTTCTCCCGGTACGAGTCCTCCCAGGTGATGGTGCTGGCATTGAAGCAGACCACCAACACCCAAATGATAACGGTAACTGCTGCTGCGGTGCTAATTTTCCTCCAGGATCTGTACTTTAATGGGTGAACCACTGCCAGGTAGCGGCCAACAGCAATGCAGCACAGGAGAGCCTCGCTGGTGTAGAAGTTGTTGAAGAGAAAGTATATGGAGAGCACACAAACATAGTGTCCATGGATCCAAACTCCTCGCCACAGGAAATCCAACCAGAGACTAAAACCACCAGTAAAGGTCAGGTCACTCAGAGCCAGGCTGAACAGATACACACCGAGCTCATTCTTCTTCCTAATGTGTTGCCAGGACACATAGAGGAAGAAGGTGTTGGTAGGGATGGCGGTGACGATGACAGCCACATAGAAAAACAGAAATGACCTTCTCCTGGCTGTGTTGTCAACCAAATTACATTCTGAATGATTGGTGGTCAAGGTTGAGTTTTCCATTGCAGATGTCGCGTTCATGTGTTCACACCTTCTAGAAATATAAGAAAGGAATGCAATAATGCATATGAATCATTTAACCTACACAGCATGAGTTTCTAACAAGTTCGCACAGCTCTAAGAGGGACTAGGTCTCAACTTGTGAAACCTGTTTTTAAAAGTCTTTAGGGAGTTTGACAGTAGATGCCAATCAGAGTTACTTCTGGAAATTATGAAGATGAACAAGCTTGCTGCACTGGAAATGTGTTTGATTTATCTCAGTTACTTTTCCATCTATTGTCTGCTACGAAAAATAAAATGCTAAAAGTTACAATCACAACTTGTGCTTCTCTAAAATCTCTTTGTTGCATTTTATTGAAGCTGCGGAAAAATAGGAAAGATCAGTTGCTGCCCTGTGGCAAAATGCATGATCACTACAATATACAAAAACAATATTGCAATAGGATTATCAAACTGGGGGCTAGTCGGAAATTTAAGGTTGAACTCAACTAATAAGGCTATAACTTCGTAACGGTCCTTTAAACTATAAACTCATATTAAAGAAGTTCTACTCACTCTGTATCAAGTTGTATTTCCGCTCAAATTTCCATAAATTCATGAAATAAAAACAAACAAACGGGTGAAGGGCTGATGTATTCAGTGTTCTGCACCACTCAGTTGGTCTGCTCAAAAGAGGAGGAAACAGCAGCTGCTCCATTTTTTCTCTGACTACTGTGTAATTTACTGGGTGACAGGCCATGACAAAACAAGCTGGAGGCGCACAAGGCAGTTTAAATTTAAGCCTCTGTGTGGTGTGTCAACAGACACGAACTCACGCAGAGGCGATGGCGACAATCGTCTCATAAAGTGATATACATCGTATCAACTAATTGTTTGAACAGCACAGATATGAATTTATGGCTCTGTGCATGGTCTCAAAGGACAGGTGCTTTTATTTATTAGTGTGTCATGGAAACACAGATAGCTGTAATAAAGAGGTTTTTTTTTTTTTTTTATTAACTCCCATACAAGTGGTTGGTTGGACAGTTCCGCATGTCCCTTTCCTGTGCAAAATAATAATAAAAACAAAATTCAGGTGCAGTAATGACACTTAAACCTGAACAGCAAATCAAAATTGAACCATTAACACTACAGCCAGACATTTCAAATGACATAAATTGCAATTGTAAAATTCACCATAAATGTAGGTCACTTAGTCTCCTTAGTGTACTTATGTTGCTCAGTCCTAAATAACAATTAGTTTTCCACATTACATTTTAGATTTTAAAACAAGGAAAAATATTTCCCTTGTTAGGAAACTCAGAGTTCTCACAGCTCTTCCTCCAGTCACTTTTTTTCAAGCTCCAGAGACTTCTTAATCTCTGCTTTAGCACTCTCATTGATTAAACAGTATATTATTGGATCCAACATACTGTTTATAGTTGTGGTGGCAACTGTTACCAGGAATGGACTTCTAAGCCTTGTAGCCCAGACGTAGGCCCCAGGATAGCCCTGAGCATCATGACCAACCGGTGGGGCAAAAATGACACTATGTAGGTCAGAGAGGGCAGCAACAATAGCCGCCCCAATTTTCTGCGCTCTTCTGCCAGGATGAAGGTGCTCTGTAGGAGTGAGCGCATTATCTGAACATGAACAAAGCAAAAAGTCACAATGAAGACGGGGTCCAATAAACTCAAGTGTCGTATGAATGGGTGAGGGTGAGTGTGTCCAAACTTTTGACTGGTACTGTAAATAAGATCTTCGATGCAATAGAAATAGAAAATACTATACATGACATAAATATAAATATTTCTTTTTTTATGTACTGTGTATACTTACATTTACATTTATTGAAATGTTCCCATACATGTGAGAACAACTTGAATGGAGCTACATTTATGTGAAAACAATACCAAATTAATACTAATACTGATTTTTTTTTTTCTCTTATGAGATCACATTGTAGCAGTCAATAACCTTTTAAGGCCCAACAAGGTAAAACTCATGCATAGATCTAGGAGTTTCATTTAAGTAAAGCAGTGTATCTTCTAAATCCATACAACCTTTGTGTGGCTTTCCAGGAACAGCATGTATTTGCATATGATGGTGTTCCACCAGTGCCAGTATAGTTTAATGAATGATTAGAGTTGGATGTGGCAGCGTGATCATGAGACAGACCAGACACAGGCAACTCACCACAGATCTTGCATAGAGATCTGGTTGTTTATATTCATACCATACCAAATAAAGGCTTGTTGGATTTGTTGAACTGGTTTATGAAACATGTCACCTCTGATTTGAGCAACAAGCTACATTGGTCACTTTAAGAAAGTCTAAATGTTACAAAGCATAAATTAGGATGTGCATTTTAGTCAAACTATTTTTTTTTTGCTGGTTTCTAATACTAGAAAATAACTGTTGCACAGATAAAAAATATAATAACTGTAACACACCTGTTCTCTTTCTGGCATTCAATTTCTTCAAAATCTGAAAGAAAAAGTTCATTTTTCATCTTTAAATCATATTCATCTTAGTTTTTTGTCCAAATCCGGACTTGTAGTGGGTTTCTGTCCCACCAGAGGGGGCTCGAGGCACAGTTTGAGTACAACTGCTTTAAGAGGGATCTCATCAGCAGCCTGCTGACAATGACAGTACAGAGAATACAGATGTACAATTGTTTTTAAAAGTGGAAGTTTCACGATGGAGAGCTTAAAGAAGCAATAAAAGTAATGAAGCAGAAACAGACCACAGGGGACAAAATAATGTCTGGAATGTTTTGGTTTATTTATGAATGTCAACAAATGAATAACATTGACAATTGTATTTACGCTGTCTAAGTGTTTGATTAAGATTATCATGAAAAGTTTCACACTTAACAAGAAGAGGTTGTCAGTAAGAGTGACGTATGTGTCCCTACGCTACACTACAGTGTAACAAAATAAACTATTTAAAGCATCAAATTTTACAGCCTTGCAAAAATCTACACAGTCTTTCTTCCATTTTGCCACGTTAAAAAATGTATTTTATGTGTCACAGGAACAGAAAAAAGGAATATTTTATAATGTAACACAAAAAAGTAAAAAAAAAAAAGCATGAAATTAAAACAGCAGGATTTTTTTTTAGGTTCATCACAAAAAAATTCCAAGTTGGCAGCAGTAAAACCACAACTGAAATTCAAAAGCATGGCCACACATGTACACATACAGCGTTAATAGTGTAAACACTGTTAACCTGCCTCCATCTCCTTTGTATATTCCTTCCATTATCTTAGCTTGCATCCATTATTTCTGCAATATAAAATAAATGTGATGGTGCTATTCAATTATGCAGCAGTGTTATTATTGCACTGAAAGTGAAATAATGTCTAATAAACAACAATTAGGGCACGAGCAGTAGAAAGGCCAAGTGGGAAATGTGAGTCTTACATCCTGTCATGTTATAAATGTGAACAGGATGTCAAGAGAAAGACACATATTGTCAGTGGCTTTAAAAACAACCACGCCCTTGTTTTCCACTGAACTTCTGACATTAAAAAGAATGCTGATATCTGGCTAAGTTTTAGTTGTTTTTTTTTTTTTTTACCAACAAACATGACAGCTAAGCAAATACGGGAGCATGCTCTGTTGACAAAGACAAACATGTTTGACAGTGTGAGTTCTACTGCTCGTGACTTCTATGTCAGATTCTCAGGAAACTTGGAGCAAAGCACAAGAAAATAAAAATAACTTCTTTTTCCTGTTGGGGCTTTTTTTTGCCACTGTTTCTGCAATTTTTTGAAGAAACAGTGATACATACACAACATTAAACAAAAATATACATTCAGATACAAACAATATTTTTCACTTTTACCTGAGTAACTAATTGCCCATTTCAGTGTATAAAATCATCACAGGTCACATTAAGTCAAAAGATTGCAATCCTGCACTTCACTTTGAGCTATTCTCAAGTTAGAGACTTGCCAGACGTGTGCGTGTGGACAGCCGGCTGAAAGATGTCGTTCTCCTAGTGTCCCAATTTGTGAAGAGTTCCTTTGCTCTTCTCTGGAAGTTTTTCCCAACAATGATGTAGAGAATGGGATTAAGGACACTGTTGAAGAAGGCAAAGTATACAGAGACCTGTTGGTTGATGATCAGTGTGATGTGACACCTCAGAATGCCAACGTATTCGAGCACATCCAGTATCTTGCTCACGTGGAATGGCACCCAGCAGATCAGGAATGCCAGGAGAACTGCCAGGATGAGATTGGTGGCCTTCTGCTCCGTTCTCTGAGTGTTTAAATCATTTGTTAGCCTGTTTCTCAGTGCTTGGATAATTCTGACAGTGCAGAAGGAAATGATGGAAACAGGGACAATGAAGCTGAGCATTATGGTTGTCACCTCAGAAACCAGATATTGACTGTATGAGTAGTCGGTGTCACATACTTGTAGACTAACATTTGACTTTGGGTAAGAGTTTAACTTCCTGTAGATTAATGCAGGGAGAGCAAAGACCAAGCCAAGACTCCACACCAACAGACATCCCAGTTTGGCATAAAATGGCCTGCGCATCCTCTCATGGGAAAGCGGGTGCACCAGTGCTACATAGCGGTCTATGCTAATCAGAACGAGGAAGTAGATGCTGCAGAATGCATTCATACTTATAACAGCTGATATCAGCTTGCACAGGCTTTCACTGAAAGGCCAGTCATAGCCATTTCTTACATATTCAGCCCAGAAGGGCAAAAAGCACACCAGAGCAAGGTCAGCACCAGCCAGGCTGCCCAAGTAGATCTCAGCCACAGTGCAGGCCTTCTTGTGGAGGCAGAAAACCATCAGTACAAACACATTAAAGACAATTCCAAGCACACTGATGACCAGGATGTAGGCTGGAAACAGAGTGAAGATCAAGCTAGTGTCATCAACACTGCAATGACTTTCATTTGTGTTGCTTTGGTTCCCAGACATTTTTACAGTGCTGAAACTCATAGGGATGCTGTAGAGAAAGAAAGGACAACACAGATAAATTTTTTTTTAGAAAATGTGTCATGGAAATGTGTATATGGAATACAGAGATATCTTCATTCTCAGTAACACTGATAATGCAAAAACACTCTAGCTCTGTTTCTAGTTAGAGCTGACTGATCCATCCAAAAGGAGATATCTGTTTTGTAAAATTAACTCTTATCATTGTTGCTTCAATCCCAGCTGGAACTGAGAGACAACTGAGTTTATTTTTTCTACTTTTGCACTCAGGCTTAAAACCTTTCTTGCTGATAAAGGTTATAATCAGGGCATGATCAGGTGATTCCAAACCATCCATCAATTTTTTTTTCCACTTATCAAATTCAGGGACTGTAGGAGGAAGTCAGAGTACTCAGATAAAATGTGCAAACTTCACACAAAAGCTCCCAGACTGGATTTGAACCCAGGATCGCCTTGCTGTGAGGTGTTCTGAGCCATCCTTTATTTATGCTGCTCTAGGCTTGTGGAGCACTTCCCATGATGCACTGAGCATTTCCTCTCCACCTCTCATGGGTTTAAATGCTAATACCACACCTTTTTTGTCTGTTCTCTCCCATAGCTTGTGTTTTCCTTTGTTTCTATTCTTTTTCCACTCACCTTCCACCCAGTCACTTTAGGCCCTTCCTGAACCTGGTTCTGCCAAAGGCCTTTTCCTGGTAAAAGAGAGTTCTTCCTTCTCGTGGCGACCAAATGTTTCCTCACAGGGGACTGTCTGGGTGTTGGGAATTTCTCTCTAATATTATGTGGTCTCCATCTTTCAATATAAAGCAGCTATAGGGAACTATTTTTGCAAACTGGTGCTATATAAGTTTTTAATTGCCCCAGACAATGAAAAAGGTAAAAAAGAAGAAGAAGAAGAAAAGGAAAAAAAATATTTCTATGAAAATCTTTCAGGCAGCACGGTGGTGCGGTGGTTAGCACTGCTGCCTCACAGTTAGAATAACATCTGGAAGGCCTGGATTCAATTCCACGTTGGCCCGGGCCTCTCTCTCTCTGTGTGTGTGTGTGTGTGTGTGTGTGGAGTTTGCATGCTCTCCACGTGTCTGCGTGGGTTTTCCCCAGATACTCTGGTTTCTTCCCACAGTCCAAAGACATGCACTTACTCGGGTTAGATTAATTGGCCACGCTAAATTGGTGTGAATGAGAGTGTGAATGGTTATCGGTCTCTGTGTGTTAGCCCTGCGACAGACTGGCGACTTATGCAGGGTGTGCCCTGCCTCTCACCCTCAGCTGGGATAGGCTCCAGACAAACATTACGCAGTAGTCGGTATTGTATAACAGGTAATGATTTGTAAATAAACACAGCAATAACCTGAGCCATAATATTATGTTACAGCATATTTCTAACTAGGCAGCTCATTCTCTTTCTCTTGACACTTTCTTTAAAGATAGAACACATCTGCAACTTGGAAGAAAGGCAGATGTGAAATGTAAACGTGAGATCAGATGTCAAATGTGACACGATATTTGGACGCAAACTAAAATGTGCTATTTAGCATCCACATATATCATTCCCTTTATGCCTATACTGTATGTTGTCAATACAAACAGTGGCACTAAGAAACAGAAATAGCTCTCTCAGTCTGTGATGGAATTTTTATGTCCATTTACTGATGTTTCGTTGGTCTCACTAGTCACGTCGTAGCACTGCTATTTGCTCCCAATCCAGGATTTTTTTCTAGTTAAGTCAACACTACATAGACTTGAGAATGTGCGATAATCAATGATGCCAGTACTGTAAAAAGCATTAAGAGAGGTTTCCTCACAGTCAAGATGGCTGCACCCAGGATATTAGAGAGAAAGTGGTGACTTCTCATGCACTAACAGCCACACACGGTTATAACAGCCATAACCAACACAAAACAGTACGTTTACATGTTTGTGGACTGTTGCTTAAAAAGAATGTTATTATAGCTAAAATTTTTTGCCATAAATGGAATTGTTATTTATGTCAGTGTTTGGCTGTATTATTTTCACTAGATTATAAAAATAAAAAAATTCTCAGCTCTAACACTGCCCCTTGGCAGAGGCAATAATAACGCAATTTAGACCCCAAACTCTGAACTTACAGTAGTTTAGGAAAACATGAACCAATTTCTCTTTATTTCTATGCAGAGCTTTATAATTTATATTACTTAAAGGACCAGCTGTATAATATGAAAAACAACTGCACAAAAAGATTGTCAGTACCAACCCAACCTGTTTATTGTCTGCAGTTTATAGCTGCAGGGCCCCAAACAGTTTTTGCATATCCTCACACTGTCAGCCACGTTAACGCAATTTTAATTTAAATGCATGTAAAAGTTTTTTTTTTTTTTTTTTTTTATAAAAACAACATATA
>VUQJ01020350.1:4450-15571 GCA_015108635.1 Andinoacara biseriatus | reverse complement strand
GTGCGTTTTTGTTAGCCTAAATGTTCTTACTACTTTTCGCTGAAGTTTAATTAAAACGTTAAAAACATGTTGAGACAAATCCAGTTAATCTGCTGTCGAGAAGCTGGAGCGTTACACCCCAAATTTGAAAGGCTTCATAACCTGCATGACTAGAAAATAAACTTTAGAGTTTTCGTATTCAGTCACAGGTAATGGTAAAAAAAACAAAAACAGAAAACGCTTCGTGTTGAACAATCCCTGCCAAGTTGTTAATCTTTCAAATATCCCAACAACAGAAAAAATATAGTAAAAACACAGAAAAATTTATGCATACCTTACAGAAAAAACAGTCCGTCCTCCAGGTGAAAAATAAAGTGTTAAAAGAGTGGGCGACGCTCTCTCAGTACCTCCTGCTACTGCCGTACGCCTCACAGTGCAGCCACCCCGTTCAGTCGGTCCCTCCTGTTCTGCTTTTTTTCCCCCTTCTTCAAGTACCATTGTGATGTATGGAGGGCCAAAGGTGCCAAATTTAAATTGCGTAACTAACTAACTGACTGACTAACTAACTAACTAACTAAATAGGTCAGTGAACAATCCAGTGTGTCATAAATTAAATTGGAAATAAATGTAGTTTTGTTCTGTTTATTTCCCCTTAAATGGTGCCACATTTGTAAGGAAAATGCATTTGTTGCACAGTTGAGCTGGTGAGTTGCATCCATGAAAAACATGTCAGCTCTTCATTGCCAGTCCTGATCATAAGCCCACGAAGGAGTATTAGGGCCACATTGAGAAAAAAAATAAATTGTGCATTTCGAGAATAAAGTCAAAATATCGAGAATAAAGTCAAAATTTCGAGAATAAATTCGAAATTTTGAGAATAAAGTTGAAATATTAGTTTGAGAAAAAAGTTGAAATGTGCAGATTTAATTCGTTTCAAGTCAAACAACTGCCACACCACGTCTGCTATACCCTCTAGAATGTCTTGAATTATGAGTTGGCGAAACTATACTTTAGAATCGGTTTAAGTAACAAGGAAATTATTTCTCTTTTAGTACACAAACACGATGTAGTGATAACTATGAGGATGAGATGTGAGGAGAGAGAGAGAAAGAGAGAGAGAGATGAGAAATGGTGCAGAAAACTGCATCGGCTCAGAAGGAAAAACCACACGAACCGGCGATGGTCAGATGAAAGGATTTCAATGACTGCACCTCCGTGCAGTACAGGACACACAGGAGCGACGTCGCTCGCTTGCAATTCATTTCCTATGGAACTTGTTCAGTTCGCAAAAGTTCAGTGTCGAGCCTCTAAAATCAGCTGATCAAGTTGTTTCATCTAAGGCATTTTATAGAAGGTATAGCAGCTGTTGCCGTTATTTAAATTGAAATGACAACTTCGACTTTTTTCTCAAAGTATTTTGACTTTATTCTCAAAATAGTATTTCGACTTTAATCTCGAAATTTCGAATTCATTCTCGAAATTTTGACTTTATTCTCGAAAAGAACAATTTATTAATTTTTTTCTCAATGTGGCCCTAATACTCCTTCGTATAAGCCTGATACCCCAGCAATACATGCTGGACAGATTCAGGTTGACTTCAGCGCATGTCTGTGTAGATTCTCAGTCATCCAGGTCATCGTAGTCTCTGGAGCTTGAAAAAGGCAACTGGACTTCTTTTTGCTTCTTGAAGACGTTTCGCCTCTCATCCGAAAGGCTTCTTCAGTTCTCAGCCAAGTGGTGGAGAGACCCAGGTATTTAAACTACACTCACAGGGGTTTAAATACCTGGGTCTCTCCACCACTTGGCTGAGAACTGAAGAAGCCTTTCGGATGAGAGGCGAAACGTCTTCAAGAAGCAAAAAGAAGTCCAGTTGCCTTTTTCAAGCTCCAGAGACTTCAGCGAATGCATAGTCAGGTTGGGTAATTACTTATTAACTGCAGTTTTATTAAGACCTGTGCATTTTATTCTGAGATGGATGATGGGTGTTATTTCTTCTATTTGGTTCCTGCACACTTTCCTTTCGTGAATGACATATTTTGAATGTTCCCATGTCAAAGATGTCTCAGTGCTCCTGCAATATTTTCTGGATCTGACAATTTATGACACGTTTAGCTTCAGCTTTGCTTATGTCACAGTGCCTGGGTCATGGGCCCAGGATTGTTGAGTTTCGTGATATTTGGGGAGTTTCCACTTTCCTCATTACCGCTTGTGTATTTATTGTCTGTGTCCTCCAGCTCCTCTTTGTAGCTTTCTCCCTCGTGTTGTGTGAATTACGTGCAGAAAGCTTTTGTTATTTTTGGCTAATGCACTGCCAGCCATTTTCTTTGTTTATTTGTGGAAAATTCCAGCAATAAAAGCTATTTTTTGAGTTTCATCCTGGTTTCAGAGTCCTGCATCGGGGTCCAATTTCTGCCTGCCACACAGCGGTGTCCTGGCACCTTATTGGTATGCATAACTCTACTATGACTTCAATGACTGTTTTGCTAGAATGTCTACATCCTTCAATATCATTTACCCAAATAAAGTAAAAACGCATACTATGTGGAAATTATTTGATCATCTGTTGAATTTGTAAGTTTGCTCACTTACGAAGAAATAAAAAGGTCTCCAATTTGTATAGTATCTTAATTTTAATGGTGAGAGTGAGAATATCAACCAAAAATCAAGAAAAAAAACATTACATGCATGCCATTAAGTGAAACAAGTATTTGATCCTAAAGCAAAACACGACTTAATATTTGGTGAAGAAACCCTTGTTGGCAAGCAAGATGTTTCTTGTGGTTGGTCACCAAGGTTACACATCTACTCTTTTCAGAAACTCTCTAAATTCTTTTGGTTTCTTGGCTGCCACTTGGCAACTTGAAGCTTCAGCTCCCATGATAGATTTTCCATAGGATTGAGGTCTGAACCTTCACGACCTGGGTCATTGTCATGCTGGAAGACCCATCCATGACCCCTCTTCAGTGGTCTGGCTGAGGGAAGGAGGCTCTCGTCCAAGATTTTATGGAACATGGCCTCATCCATTGGCTCTTCCATGCACTGAAGTTGTCCTGTAGCCTTTAGCAGAAAAACAGCAGGAATGGTGTTCTTTGGGTCAAATTCAGCATTTCTCTTCCTCCAAACATGGCAGGTCAAATTGATGCCAAAGAGCTCGATTTTGGTTTCATCTGACCACAGCACTTTCTCCCAAGCCGTCTCTGATTCATTTAGATGTTCACTGGCAAACTTAAGACGGGCCTGTACATGTGCCTTCTTGAGCTGAGTGATCTTGTAGGTGCTGCAAGATTTCAGTCCATTATGGCAGCGTGTGGACAGATATTTTCAACATCTCAGTCTCCCAGGCTGTGGTGCCAGTGTGCTTTTCAACCTTTGGCCACATTTCAAGCTTCAGACATAAAGATATAAAATTTAAATTTTTTGTGAAGAATCAACAACAAGTGGGACACAATCGTGAAGTGGAATGAAATTTATTGGATGTGTCAAACTTTTTTAACAAATAAAAAACTGAAAAGTGGGGCGTACTTTCGCAAGGCCAAGGTTTTGACTGGTACTGTGTGCAAGATGCAGAACCATAGTCAAGTGATGATTGCATAAAGGCCCAGTAAATGTTCTGCAATAGTTGCCTTTGCAAGCCTGACCTGATAAACAACACAAAGCATTGCTGATATTCTTACGATTTAAACGAATTAATCGTTCAATCAATCAGTTAATATATGAATTAAATGCAAGAAACAAAAACAAAAAACATTGTACCCAATGAAAACTTTAGCTGGCTTTTTCTCCTCAAAGTTTAAGATTACAGCCAAGCTGTCACATTTCTCTCAATTTCTTCCTGTCTTTAATAGTTGTGCCTCACTTACCTTAGTCTCTACTACATTTTCTTTGATTTGCTCAAGTGTAACACCTGTAGACGCTCCAGAAATAAGTCCGTGGACAATCCTCAGTGTGCTTGTTAACTTTTTGCCTTCAAATTTGCTTAATCTAGTAGTTTTGCCTTGTTGTGATTTGCCCCAACAAACAATTATTGAGGCCCTGCTTCTTATTATCTTGGCACTTTTTATTTCACCTGCTAGTTTATCTATAGCTTTGGTAAACAGAATTGGGCTCCACTCTCTGAATGAAGCACCTTCCTGACTCAGTTTAATGATCACGTTGCACTGCTCATTCTGCTTCCCTGATGCAACAATGCTTTGGTCATTATCACTTTCAACTGCATTGAAGGAAAGCTTTTTGCAGCTTATGTTGTCTGTGTTTCCTGCCACTGCTTAATAAGCGGTAAGCAAGACTTACAGTATTCCAGTCATCATTTTTCCTGCTAATTACCTCCATCTCTATAGGCTCACTACCACATCCACCACTCCCTATTGCCATCTCTGGTCCATTCACAATCCAGTTGCCAGCCACTCTCCATGATCCAATCTTAAATCTGAAGAAATCCAAAGCTGATGCATCTAGAGTTAGTGTGCAGGTTAACCAATCTGAATTTAGGGTCTGTTGATGAGCCACAGTGACAGTTTAAATTATCTCATGATGTACTGCAGCACAAGCATCAGGAAATGATTAATTAAATAGTGAAAAAAATTAAATGTTTTTACATTAAACCAATCACACATTTCATGATCTTTTTAATAATGAATATTATTTTTCCAGCTGTCACATTTATTCATTATTCATTGAATTCACGTAATTTTGACACTTTGGGGCCTGAATAGTTTACCAATTTAAACTATTTTTTAAACATATTTTCTCAAAGATTGTTTCATAAATACACTTGACCTCTATTGATAGTTCAAAACAAAATTGTCTTTAAGCATTGTGCCAATATGTTAGTTCCTGGTTATAGTTCAAAAAAAATATTTACTGCATTTGCAATTCCACTGTGGGATATGGGAAGGGCTTATGCTGAACTCTCTCACACTGTCTGTCCCTCTTTATTTCTATTTATGATGAGTCCACAAGGAATTATCATGTCTTGAGATATAAGGCTGAATGTTTATTTTGTTTCTTGTGTTTTACAGCTTGGAGAATTAATTAGCTCTTTTCCAGAAGGGTTTCCCTCAATTGTGACCAATGAGGTTGAGGACACAAGTGAAGAAGGCTGAATGTGTGGAGACCTGTTAGAAGATGACCAGTATGATGTGACACTCCAGAATATCAATCTCTTGGAGGAAATCTAGTATCTTGCTCAGGTGGAATAGCACCTAACCAATCGGCAATACCAGAAGACCTGTCAGGATGAGAGCGGTGGCCTTCAGTAACATTTGACTAAATGTGCATGCTGCGGTATGTATTCATGTTGATAACATTGCTGTTGATAACAGCTGACACTTTGCATAGGATTATACTGAAAGGTCACCTGATATATAATCAGCCCAGAATGTCAAACAGCACATCATAACAAGGTCAGCTGCAGCCAAGTTGTTCAAGTAAATCTTGGCCACAGGCCATCTCGGAAAAAAAACATATTAAAAACAATTCCATGCACACTAATACCAGGATAAAGGCCAGGAATAGTGAACATCAAGGTATTTATACACATGAACTACAATGACCTGTGTTGTTTTGTTTTCCAGAGATCTTCACCAGGCCAAAGTTGGAAGGGATGCTGCAGAGAAATAGAGGACAACAAAAATTATTATTCTAAAAACTGTTTGAAGCTAACTTTGACATTTTTCTAACATTTTTTTTTATTACACCAGTGTTGATGACCTCCACCTTTACGTCCCTAACCCTAACCCATATAATACCTTGTATGTGAGAAGAAGAACTTTTAAATTCACTTCTGGATTTAACAGGTGGAGATCTCTGGATTAGTGCCTCTGGAATGGCAGACCGTGGTGGTGATTCCCATCTTTAAGAAGGTGGAAATTAGGGTTTCCTTTGGGAGGTGCTTTGGAATTATGGTGTTTATGTCTTTGTTGACAAGTGAGCAGAAAGCTAACATTTATTAAGGTAACAACTGAATATTAATGGGATGATGAAGCTGTAGTGTGACTCAAAACATACTTTTGGAGTGACAGCAATAGGTAAGACTAATTTTTCAGTCTCTAAACTGTGGCATGGTTGTTATCAGAATATCAGAAGGTTTGCCAGGAAATTACGGGGTTTGAGAATGCTCTGATAAAAAAGGTAAACTTCAATGTTGAAGCTTCTTCAGTCTCTCTCTCTCACTCTGGTTCTCTCTCTATTCTGTTGTGTATATGTTGTCCAACCATTCTGTGTTTTTTAGAGGCAGGTCTTCCTCCAGCTCTCATTGGCCAAGCACCTGGGCAGATTACTGCAGCTGTTGGTGATTTGGTGATCAGCAGTTCCTATTTAAGCTGGAGGGAGACATGTGTGTGATGCTGGGTTGTTACCCACACCCATTTAGTGGAATTGGTGCGCCAGTGGTTGTGTGTGTTTTTTCTTGTTGGCACCAGAAGACCTTTGAAATCACCTTCTGCACAGGGAATCTGGACCCTGAGTGCATTACTGAGAAGGAGTGAGTTTGTGGAGTGGTGAAGCAGAGGATCTGTTATTCTGGTGACTCTGTTGGATTGCGACTTTAGACGCTTTGAATCGGACCACTGTGAGCATCAGCGGCCACTAACTTTTGACCCTCCAGTTATCATTTGTTGCTTACCTTTCACTTTAAATAAATGCATTGAACTTTGATTTACAAGTCTGCATTTTGAGTCCACCAGATCTCCTCAGTCATGACAGATTCATCACTATAGAAGACACATCTCCACTGCTCTAGAGTCTAGTGGCATCATGCTTTCCACCACTGTATACAACACAGGCCACAGAAGGTTTGGAGGCCTGTTTGCTCAGCATCTAATGACCCCACTCTGTTATTTTACATGGCTTACTACTTTGATACTGAGTCACTGCCATTTCCAGTTGCTTCCACTTTGTTAGAAAACCACTAATGGTTGACTATGGAATATTTGGTAGTGAGGAAATTTCATGACTGGACTTGTTGCACATGTGACACCCTATTACGGTAACACGCTGGTATTCTCTGAGCTCCTAAGAGCAACCCATGCTTTCGCAAATATTTGTAGAAGCAGTCTGCATGCCTAGGTGTTTGATTTATACACCTGTGTCCATGGAAGTGATTGGAACACCTGAATTCAGTGACTTGGATGGGTGACTGAATACTGGCGAATATTGGCAATGAAGTGTATTTAAACACTCTTCTGTTAGCTTGTTTCTCAGAGCCTGAGTAATTCTGATAGTGCAGAAGGAAATGACAACGGGGTGATGAAACAATCTTCATCCCCTAAATCATCAAATATTGATGTTTTGTGCAGTTAAATGTGCATTCAGCAACATTTGACTGAGTGTTCCTGTGGATGAATGGAGAACAAAGACCAACACAGGCACACATATTAGACACCTCAGTTTGGCATAAAATGGCTCACTCAATCCTGGTATGACAAAGAGTGCACCAGTGCCTCGTAACAATCTGCTAACCAGAATATAGAAGTAGATGCTACAGAACGCATTTATGTTAACAAATGATGAAACTTTGCATAGGATTTCAATGACAGGCTACCTGTTATATAATCAGCCCAGAAGGGCAAACAGTACATCAGAACAAGGTCAAGTAGATATTAGCCAAAGTACAGACCTTCTTGGGAGGCAAAAAACGATCAGAGCAAACACATTAAAAATAATTCCAAGTGCACTGATGACCAGGATATAAGCTGGATACAGAGTGAATAATGGGCCATATACATGAATACTACAATGATTTTCATTTGTTTTGTTTTTTCAGACATCTTCATTGGGGCCAAAGTTGGAAGGGGTGCTGCAGATAAAGAAGACAGCAACCCCAAATTATTCTAAAAAGGTTTAAAGGTAACTTTAAAAATGTATTCAATTCAATTTTATTTATATAGCACCAAATCACAACAAACAAGTCACCTCAAGGCGTAATTTATTTATTGTGATATGAAATAGAGATGTACCTCATTCCGAGTAACACTGATATTCAACGTAAAATACTGCAGTTGTATTTCCAGTTAGTTGCAACAGAAGCCTGAAAAATCCAAGCTCAGATGTGCAAAGTCTTTTTGGTTAGACTTAAACACTTTCTTTTTTATAAAGCTTATAGGGCTGTATCAGGTTACCCAGAACCATCCCTTTATTAATGCTGCTCTAGGCTCCCACCTAGTCAGGTAGATGTCTGCCTCTCCCTGACCGTGGTTCTGCTGGAGGCCTCTTCCTCTGAAGAGTTCTTCCTTCACACCATTACCAAGAGTTAAATCGCAGTGAAGTAATGTATATTTGTTTTTATGCAGAGGGCAATGAGGGTGTAGATTTGGAGACGACAGGTGGCGCAGGACACTGGGGTGCAAAGTCCTCAGGTGGATTGTCAACAACAAATCTTTGACCCAGCCAGTAAAATGTTTATTAGGTTGGAGTTCTCTGTGGCTGTTCTCCAAATCCTCCAAATCCAATCCAATTAATTCTCCTTCAGAACATTTCAGTTGTGGGCTCCGTGACAGGTTGCATCATTCTGTTATGGTTAATGGTGAATGAAGATCCCAAAAGCACCCTGCAAACAGGTAAGAATCAAAGTAAATACAAAGCTTTATTAAAGGTATAGCAGTAGTCTAAAGTAGTCAGAAAGCCAACAAAATAACACAGTCCATGAATAAGCAGAGGAAATAGTAAGGAAAATAGCTGGAAATCAGGAACCATGGGTGGGCAACAATGAACAGAAAAAAGTGGAAGGTGAACACAGCTGCAGGGAACACACAGGTGTATAAAGTCGGGGAAATGAGAATGGGAAAAACTGAATATTAAACACACCAGACAAAGGCTATCAAAATAAAACATAATAACATAACGGGACAGAGAGACGTTAAGGCTAGAAAAGATACAGGGAAACATGAAGGAAGCAGAGAGATATAACTATAAACCCTAGAGACTAAATTAAGAGTAGAAAAACATCTGTATCTGGGGATAAATACAAAGGAAATGCACAAAACTGAAAAACTAAAAGATAAGCAAACCAATAATCAAACTGAATATAATTATCATATAGAAAAAAAACAAAACGCTAGGTCAAGAACCCAGGACCATAACACAAACCTTACAAAACTTTCCATTATACTATTACTGGAATCACTGAAAGTTTTAATCAATGGCATAAAAGGCTGATCTTTTTTTTTTTTTTTTATCAGTACCAACCCAGCAGGTTTTTGCCTGCATGTTTCCAGGATGCTATGGGTTAATTATTGTTATATTTATGGCACCAAGGTTGTGGGAAGCAGGGGTGCTGGCAAACTGTAAAAAAATTAAAAATATGTAAATAAATACAAAGTTTAATTTGGTGATTTTTTTCATTGAAGTTTGTTTTTAACAGTAGGTAGAGAGGTTACTTGGGTTTAGCTGTGTCCCTGCCCACAATGTGGTTAACACCCTTGTAAACAGGAGCACAACTGCACATGAAAATGGTTACACAAAAATGAATTTCTGCTGAAAACTCGAGCAGATTATTATCAGTACCAACAAACTGCTCCTACAGTACTCATGATCACAGCCCAAGTCTGTTGGTTATTTTTTTGCTGGCCAGCGAGCAGACAGCGAATATTTTTAAGGTAACAATTGGATATTAATCATATGATGAAAAGTTTTAGAATTCTGAAAACAAACTTTTGGAATATCAACAATAGGTAAGACAGGTTTTTCAGTCTCTAAACTGGGGCACTTGTTTTTTTTTGTTTTGTTTTTTTATCAGAGAATCAGTAGTTTTGCCAGGAAATAACAAGGTTTGAGGATGTTCTGATAAAAAGTGTGGTGCAGCCTCAGTGCCGTTCAGTCAGCTCTGATTGCGTTGATAGTTGCAGTTTTATCACTGACATTTACTGTGTAAAATCATAAACTGATTGCATTCTTTTTTTTTTTCAAAGGCGTATGACGTTTATTATCAGAAGGAAAAACATGTCGGCTATTGATCACCGTAAAAATGCAGACATGTGGCTTCCCCACTTATACCAAGATTACGTTTGTTTTTTGTCACTGCTGCAAGCTTCTGTTTTCTACGTGGGCTGCAGCACGAATGTTCAGGCTGATTCAATCGATGCATGAAACAGTGCTGAGGGAGGATATTTTTTTCAGCATGTCTACATATGTTTATACATATTTCACTACTTCTTACTTCAATTTCTGCATTCCCATCAAATAGTGAGCAAAGCTGCAATGACAGAACTTCAGTTGAGATCTAATCAGACACCTTTAACATGAGTGCTGAGGAGCAGCATGGAAACGGGGCATACACATACACACACAGTCTATGTTCTAATTTATCCCAAAAGTGTTCTCACAGGCTGAGGTCAGGCCTCTGTGCAGGCCAGTGAAGTTCTTCCGCACCAAACTGGCTCATCCGTGTCTTTTCCTGTTCGGCTGTGTGGCACTCAGAATTGTTGCATTACAGCCTTACAGTCCAACAGCATTACAGCTTTCGCCATGATGATCCCCTTGTAATAGATATGAATCTTTATTAGAAATTGCTTTGGGTTTATTTCAGATGGAAACAAAGATGAAAGGAAAAAAAGAGGGGAAGGGGGGAAGAGAGGAAAGGTTTAAAAACAAACGGAGATAGAAGTCAAGGAGAAAAAAAAGAGGAGAAAAAAGAGAAAACAAACAAACAAACACAGAGATACAGCAAGTCAGCACCCTTGAAGTCTGCCTCGAGACCTGTGGAAAGTGAAAACAAAACAAAACAACTTCAATGGAAACTACACAGTACAAGGTAATGGAAGAGAGTACAAGAGGTTATTCAGTGGTAGCTGCAGCCCAACTGAGAGCGTTTCTGACAAACACCTGATTCTAGACACCTGTGTGTGTGTGTGTGTGTGTGTGTGTGTGTGTGTGTGTCTATAAGGTTTCTCCCTAGGAATATTTGATAGTGCAACTGGGGGCCCACCGATCCACCCCCCAGGACACGCAGACGGCATGGGGAAGAACAGAACCACAGACAACCAGACCTCAGTTTGACATAAAACAGCTTACTCAATTCTGTCATGAGAAAGCTGCTGCACCAGTGCCACATAACGATGTATGCTAACCAAAACAAAGAGGTAGATGCTGCAGAACACATTTATTTTGATAACAGACTTTGCATAGGATTTCACTGCAAGATATACA
>VUQJ01020338.1:31108-41969 GCA_015108635.1 Andinoacara biseriatus | reverse complement strand
CCACCCTCCAGGACTGATAACCCACACTGATTCTATCTGCCCCCCCCACCCCCAAGAACAACAAAAGCTACATATTGATACCATGTACACCCATCAAGTTACCCCATGTGCATGCACACACACCTGTAATAAGCATGCTCAACTACTTATACTCAAGCACATGCAATTTCAAAGCACATACAGCTATAATCTTTATTAGAACAAAATGCTCCTCAGAAAAATGTTTTAAGAATAACTTTAATTTGTTCAATAAGTGGAGAAAGAGGGAACAACTAACAAAGTTGTCTTCTTTTAAACTTAATCCAGCACTATTCTTGAGACCACATTGTAAAATCCCTGTCAGACTAATCAAGCAATACTTATAATAATGTAATGCCCATAAATGGCGCAATAAAACTGTTGGCAGTAGTCCTGGAATCCTTTCACAGAACACTTGTAATGTGTGCAGATGGATAGGTCTTTGCATCCTCACTTGCTTGGTGGCACAGTGGGTGTTATTCTCTTCCCCACAAATAACGAGGTGTTTTGTTCCATCAGAGAGCGGATTAAGAACGGTATCAGTGCGCCACGTTGTGCCAAGGCAGAGAAAAAGAAAGTGAAAGCAAGTGAGACAGGTTGAAGAAGAGACTGAGAAAAGTTAAGGATTAACAATAGTCCTGCAAGCAGAGACCTGTCAGGTGGGGACGAGCTGCCAAAATAAGGGTGATTAAAACTCTTACACATTTAATTAGATCGTTCACCTCCTGCAGATCTCTTTAGCATATGAATCACGGTTTCAGCGTAATGCTGTGACTCCCCAATGTGAAAGGAATATCATAAAGAAAAGTACTGTCTGACAATCAAAGAATAGCTGAACCTAGGAGAACTTTTTTTTTCTTTCAGACAAAATGGGAAGCACCTTGGAGCATGAAATGTGGCTCCAATTGTTTCTGTGTGTGTGTGTATCCACCCATAGCGCTGGAGAAGGGTTATTGGCAGGCAGGAGGAGGGGAGTTTTGGGAGGGGATGCTGAGCTGAGAATGCCAGGAATGTCCAACCCTGTTTACAGCTCGGGCTGGTTCACACCTGCAGGTCAGGGTGCTATCACCAGTCCCGGCCCCTCCCCTCCCTTTGGCCCCCCCTCATTACAAGGGGGTCAAACTCAGAGGTGACCTAATTAGAAGCTCATTACATCACAGACAATCTCCATTAGCATGCCAAGCCGGCCTGTTAATCCATTAGCACCACAGAGGCCCCCAGTGCAGTCTTTACATTCCTACCCCTGTGGCCCTCATTCAAGGCCCCTGCCACACACAAACACACACTCCTATTGCTGACTGTCATGGGAGACACTGAAATAGTCCAAACATTCTTAGCAAAGATGCAAACAATAACAGGAATGTTAATATAGCTTATCAGCAAAAATTAACATGCTATGTACCTTCAAGTGAACATATAGTTTATTAGTTGTGTCAGTCATCTTTGTTGTCCTATTAAAACATTTTGTATTATATCCTTTTGTTGTTCTTCAGCTCAGTGTATATCTTTTAAAGAAGCACACTGGATAAAATCAAAGCCAGTGAACAAATTTATTTTGGGCTTTTGTAAAAGCATCCGTTCACAGAAATCCCTTTTCATTTTTGGCCGGATTCAAACAACAGGACATTCATTTCAATGAGCCAGTGATGTCCTGACACTGCAAGGTGTTTAGGCACAGTGGGACAGGTAGTAGAGGAGGACTTTTATACCACTGTGGTCTCTGAGCAGGGCTACACCTGTGTGCTTTGGCTGCACAATAAGCTGTAGACAAATGCAAAACATGTTAGATCTGGTGTGTCTTTCTACATCTGCTGATGCGCTGCTCCAAGATAAACCCTTCCTTCCCTCATTTTGACCATTAGAGAGAAATGAGAAAAAATGAAAGTCATATTTCAGCGAGCTGTTTTTGGCATTGAGCTTGAAACATTATGACCCTCTAAATATTTTTGTCCTAGGTCTGCTTGTCATTATCCTTTAAAGTTAAAAAAAAATTACAACTCCTCTCACAGTAAGAAGCTGAGCTGTATTCAAGCATGTGTCAACAAATTTCTCTGCTTCTCTTTTCCACCGTTTATACCCATAAATGAACTTCCCTCACTGAGTCTTTGTTGGATAAGGCCTCTAAAGTGCTGGATGCAGCTGTGAGGTTGTGGCCCAATACTGGGGATTGAATGAATCAGTTTCTATCTCCTCACTGGGGACCTGGGAGACACTGAGCCCCACTACCTTCCCTTTGAAACCTCTCCCCTCTGGTGACTGGCAGACCATACAACGCACAGAGCTTTGTAAGTGACTCCATTGTTAGAGGCAGATTGAGAGGAAAAAAGGGGACTAGCCCTAGGGATAGAAAAGCAAGGTGAAATAAAAAGGTCTGACTCTGTGGTCTGAAGAGGGCAGGAATGGATCAAAGGACTAGGTACTGACCTGCGGCCTTTGTCCGTCAGACAGCCATGGCTTCATTTAACCTCTCTCTGGAGGTCGACAAAGTCCGTTGGGATATCGAGCTTCACAGGAGCTGTGCCCTATGGGGACATCTCAGTGCCTCCTCTCCAACCCCTCCACCTGGGACAATATCACAGGTGAAAGTGGATGGGAGGGGTTGGCCTGTGCATCGCCCCAACCTGTCAGGGATCCACCACAAAGGAGCTGAGCCCTCTCTCCGGATGCCCGGCGGCCAAGTCTTACCTTACTATACGGTATTCACATGGCCTTGCTGCCTCCCTGCCTTGGCTCCACTGGGAAAGCCACAGCATGGAGGGAATCGGAACAGAGAGGAGCTCTCAGCTGCTCACCTGGGGATGGTAAACCTCAGTTATGTGGCAAACAAAGGTGAACTTAGAGGCTCTCTGGTGCATTGTTTAGTTGTGGAAACTTAAATCTTCTAGCCCTAATGAGCTGTTGAATAGAGAGGATTTTCCATGGTTCAAGGGGCCATGTGTGACTTTTTAAAACCCGTCTATCATGCTTTCTACAGAGTCAGACCTAACAAAGAGGCTGAACACAAAACATAGATGATGTGTTCTGAAACAGCCAAATTTTTTTTAGAAATTGCACTAAAAGTTCAGTTTTATATTATACAGTAAAGCCTGTTACCCCATGAGCTGATGCTGAGCAAATGAATGTGTTAAATGTTCTGCGTTGCTTTTCATTATATTCATAAGTAGGTGTTTTCTAGAGATGCATTTGCCCAATTTTTGGGATTATCAGGGCACTCTGCCCCAAAGGAGAGGGGAAGGAAAGGGAACCAGAGTACAAGATGTGGAGCAGATGAACAGGAAGACGCATGCTGTGGATGGGAGGCAAATGGAAGCAGGAGTACCTGCAGTGAAATGAGGATGGGGGTCTAACTATGTTGGGAACGAAAGCGGCCAAATTGTCCTGCTTTCATTAGTGCGCTGAGTGAAGCCTCTGCCGAGGCCTCGATTCCCAAGACTCTCAGATAACAAGTGGCTTCCCACACTGAGACTTTCTGTTTTCTGTTTCCTCTCCAATAAAACCAGCCACAGAAAGAGAGAGCGAGAAGGGGAGCAAGAGTGATAGACGGGTGGGGAAAGGGGAGAGGGGACCCCCGTGGTCTACGGTTATCTGGGGCAGTTTGGTTTATTTTCCCCAAGCCCAATGAATGGCTGCCGACAAGGCATTTCTGATGGCCACGATAAGATATCCCACCCCCGGTGTTTTACCTCTATAGCCTTGACCAGACCTCCAGCTCCATCCTTTCAAGTAAACAGGTTAAGCATCCCTCCAGGAGCCGGTACTGAAAGACAAAGTAAGGTGGTCTTGTGCTGAAATGCACAAATGTAACAGACTGAGTGAAAGCGGAAGGCAACGAGTGGAGGTCACTAATATGACCTCCCACACACAGCAATGCACAGACTAAGACAAAAGCATTCCATAGGCATCCTGTTAGTGATAGCCTCTAGATAGGAACCCCAGAGTACTCTAGTCTATGCAGCTGGCTGTTGGATGGAGAAAATATCAATGTATACCCATAAAGGATACCCAAAACATCTTAATCTTGTCATCTTAACAGTAGAACAATTCAATATTATGTGTGATCAGAGGCATTTTCAGAAAGTTCACAACTTGCTTTGCTTAATTTGAGACGATTATACCCTGTCAAAATTCACTTAATACACAGAACTAGTACATAGTGTATATAGTACATAACATGAAAGTGTAGCAACAGAACTCTGAAGCTAAACACATGTATACAGCCACAACATATTGAGGCAACCTGATTCTAATTTAAAGGTTCCATTACAGAGCACTCTCACATCTACACCAAATGCTCTTCACCAAACCTTCCTGCTCTACCGTGTCCCCTCGCCTCTCCTGACAGCAACTCAAGGACACTCAGCCAGCAGCCTGGACCGACGGTGAAGGTGGAGGAAGAGACGGAGAGAAGACCAAGAGGGTGTCTGTGTTGGAGAGGTAGGGTGGCAGGGGTGATAAACTGTGACCTTCTCCTCATACTGCAACATGCCTAATGGCTGCTCTGAGTGCTTCAGCTCAAGGTGTCTGAGCCTCTAAATGGAGGGGTATTTTTATCCTCATCACACACTCACTCACATATTAACAAACACTGTGAATTGTGTGCATATCCATGACTGGTGTCCGGGTGCACCACAGGGTGAGCGAGGACTGGCGAGTTGGCACGCAGTGCTGGCAGTACTCAAGTTCCTGATAGCTTTCAGGGGCCTTTGATGTTCTTTGCATCCCCCCGCCCCCCAACCGCACCATCCCCCGGGCCTCCCCCTTGCAGGAAATTGCATTCTGTCCACTGCCATAGCAGATAAATGAGGCAGGAGAGGGTGCTGCACACTGTCACCAGCCGACCTGCCCTGTCTCACACTGCATCCTGCGGTGCGTTAGCCACGTGTGCTCTTATTTAGCACCCATGGCTGTCCTCAGGGAAAGAGAATGTATTTGGACACGTAAATGTGGTCCTGCGCCTACACACAGAAATATACAAACTGCAGGCAAACGTACTGCTAACAAGTGATACAGGCTTGATACATACAGTACATAAACTGAAAAAACGAAAAACAAAACAGACAAAACGCAGAATCCAACGAGGATGGCAATGCATTTCATGCTTGCAGCCAGTCTGTGACATTTGATTACATCACTGTAAGATTCCTGTAATTCCCCCATAGACGTTGCCTGGGAATGTCAAGAAATAATACAGCTAAAAAGAGCTGCTCACGCAATGGGGACCCCAATGGTACTTAGAGGCATGGAGGCGGCTAGAAATTTATGACAGGTTGAATGTACGTGTGTGTGTGTGAGATCATGCTTTTTGTTGTAATGCAATGGTGTGTAAGTGTGCACTTGTGAATATAGGTGCATGTCATAGGTGTATGCACAAGCAGCTAGCAGGAGCGAGCAAGTATGTTTGATTAGTGTTAGCTACAAAGTGATGTCAGTCCTGCTGTTACCCAGTGGTATAACCCCACCCTAAACCCTAGGTTCAGAGCCCTTGTACTCAATGGCCACCATGTCAGAGTGCTAAATACTAAACTCCTACACTAACTTGCTTAAGCTGAATATATACTGTTCACATGTAGATATATTTTACACTGGCTTTAGCCACTAAAATGATCTAAGAATCATTTTAGAAATTATACCACAAATATTTTTATTTTTTGCATAAAGAACAGTACATTTAAAAAAAATAATAAATACATTTGGTGTGACCACACACTTCTCCTAGGTGAGCATGTGCACAACAGGTTGATTTTATGAGAAACCCTCTGAGGTTCTTCTGTGAATTTGTGGATCTCTACGTACTCCAACACTGTCTGCCTGAAGCAAAACAGGATGTTCCAGTCTGTTTGGTCATTCTCTGCTCTACTTTGTTATCCTTTGCTTGATCTCTGCCCACCATGTCAACATTAAGTAAATATGAATGCCCAGTAGACCTCTGTTCATAGGTAGATTGTGGCTTTTTATTATAAAACCCTATAAAACAGGTGCATGAGTGATGCAGCTTACATAACCTTACAGAGTTGTCAGTGACACAATCTGGGTTTCATTGCTAAGTTTTCAAAGATTTATATCTTGTCATTGCAGGTTAATTTGTAATTCTTTTATAAAAGATGTTAATGGGGGGGGGTATGTTTTTTTTAAGTCAACCTAGGCTATTCAACCACCATCTACCCCTTTTTCCACACCAGCAGCACTCTCCTGTTGATGTGAGCGATCCTGCATGTGGTGAGTGAGGAGAGCAAGGACACCATGTGGTTCTCTGCTGTGTAACACACACGCCACATGCACACACACACATTTATGTACACACCAACCCCATTACCCGCCACCATCTCCACAACTGCCCCATATGACCCTTCATCCTATCCTGAGCTATAGCAGAGCCCCCCTACACATCAGCAGGCTTCTGATTGACAGGCCGTGAAGATAGACCAACATGGTCTCCATTTAGCTCAAGTACCACACCGCCATCACCTCAGACACCCCCACCCATCCTCCTCTTCATGTCCCAGGAGAAAACACACTTGAGCCAAAGTGTTTCAGAGCAGGATGTTTCCTGGGGAGAAAAGGTTTCGTCTCGGGTCAGTGTGCACTGCTGTGATGGAGGGTGCTTTTTCATGAGGGTGTGGGAGTTGGGAGGGGGTGTGTAGGGGGAACCCGGTCAGCTTACGATGAGAGGAAAGCGAAGAAGAGGAGGCACAGTGAGAAATAGAAACAAAGCTCATGGATGTTTGAAGAAGCAAACTACATCACAAGCAGGAAGGCAGAAGTTTGTGTGTGCTTAGAAGGGGTCAGAAGTGGAAGTTGGGAGAGTGTGTGATGAAGTAGTGGGGTTTCTGGGGGGTTACAGAGTTTGGAGAGACTGGGCGGTGTGGTGGTGTGTGTGTGTCGGGGGCTGAGGGTGTTTTGTCCTGAGAGGAAACATTAGCAAAGCGAAGAGGAAAAGCTGCCAAATTAACTTCTCACCCTTTCAATCACACCCCTGAGAATTCTTGCCCCACTTTACCTCTGCTGATCTGGCTCCCCTTTTGGATGAAGGAGTTGTTTCTTTTCACCCCCCCTTTTTTTGGCTGCACTCTGTAGAGAAACATCACACCCTCACACCAACCCAAGCGCAAGCTTGCCCCTCCCCACGCATCTCGTCTCGTTCCGTCAGTTGCAACCCCATTTCATCCATTGGCCAAAACTACAAACAGGAGTTCCGCAGCCAATGGATTTACAGGACCTCCCTCTGCCTCTGCTCCCAATTCTGCAGCAGCAGAAGGGCTTCAAACATGTCCACCCGGAATAAGAGTAATGAATTAAGAATCAAACCCATACCTTGTTGAATTCATCCACTCCCAAACACTGGCCAATAGAATGAATCAAGCCCCAGAGGAAAAAAAAAAAAAACTTAAAAAAAAATCACTCAGTGTATTGCATCATTCTATGAAGAAAAAAAATCAGCATTTATGTGGGTTTAAAAGATCACCAGAGGAGTGAAGCAGATGGTCTGTCATGAGTGGTGCTTTTGTAAAGCTATCCATGTACATTCAGCTCAACTCGTCCCAGCCTGTAGAGCTAGATCTGGAGTGTGGTAATAAAGTTCAGACCTCAGTCCTCCTCTCTATCATTCCCTCCCACCCTCCCTGGCATTCCTACATAGAGCCATTCTGCTCTAATTTGTTTGTATTTGTGCATTTTTTTTTCAGTCATCGCCACTTTATGTTTTTCCTCTTTCCTTTCCTCTCTCCTTTTCTATCATGTCACAGATTATGTGGTTGAATCCTCCTCCTCTCCTCCTTTCGATCTAAAATAGATGATTAGAGTCATTCTGCAAGACAAATGTAACTTTTCTGGACTCTCTAAATCTGTTTAGGCACATTTAATAGTGTCAATTATTGTGGGGCCAGAGAGGGGACTTGGGCCTTTCTGTAGTCAGGGCCCTTAATAACATTGGCTACAATGAGAAGCAGATGCTGACCCTCTTGGTCCCTTTGAAAAAAGACATTTGAGTAGCTCTGCTTCTAATTTATGAGCCCCCCTCCACATCTGGAATTCTTTATAATTAAAACATAAACCCAAAGTTCTACTTCCACCTGTCAAATGTTGAGAAGATGAACATAGTAATAGGCTTCTCCTGCATTGGTGGAGGGATGGAAAAACTGGTTTTGCTTGTTCTTTCTTGAAGGAGGGGAATGGGATGCTAAGGTGGTGCAAAGAGGGGCTTTCTTTTGTGACTGTAAGCCCAGGCCTGGCGTGCTGCGTGGCTCTCAGCTCTGCAAGTTAAACCCAAGCATCTACAAATACATCCACAAGTGAGCTAGTCATTAGCATATTAAACAGCACTTTGGTTGTGGAAGTGTGCAAAGTCATATTCATTTAATAATTACTGGCTCAATAATAGTCAGAAAGAAACAAGAGCAAATGTTGAGCCTTTTTTTTTCTTTTGATGTCTTTTTCTTCTGGTTCAAAGTGATGTGGGACAAAAGTATTCCAACCAGGCGGAAACACAGATTTCCGATCTCACACCCAAAGTGAACAGGAAGCATCACGTTTGAGCTTAATAGATTTCCTTTCCATGTATTAGCAAGTAATGAAAGCAAAGGGATGGATTTGCCACGGCTGGTGAATAACATAATTGCCCATAATAGGTTTGTTCCAACAGATCAATAAGACCTACATGAGTGAGTGCTGAGTGTGTGTGTGTGTGCATGCGTACGTGTCCATGGAAGTGTGTGAGCGTAAAGCCTCTCAGACTTCAAGTGCCCTTCATTAAATCGAATTAAGATCCTGCACCCAGCAGATTAATTTTCTTTGTCTTTTTCTTCTTTCCTCTCCTCCCACCTCCTCACACCCTCCTTCTTTTGAGAGCAAGACAAAAGCAGCTGTGAGAGGGGCCGTAAGCTTGTGGAGGTTGGAGAGTGCAGCTCGTGCAGTTAATCCTGCTGTGGGTACAGCCATGAGGACAGCATTCCTTCTGTTTTCTCCGCTATTGCACGATCACCATAATAAACTTTTCGGTGCTGAAGTGGCAACCAGGCCCAAACAGACAGCTGATATACACCAGCTTCCTGTGCCTCAGACGAAAGAATTACCTGGGAATCTCTTTCAAAATGCACACCTATAGTAGATATAAAAAGCTGTATGGATCAAACTTTTAATTCCCAAAGAGGGATTTAGCATACTGCAGATTTTGTGCTCTTGCAAGGGGTCCCCGCAAATATGCTTCAGCACTCCCCAGAATACAACTATCCTCTTTTTCCATTGGTAACTCATGCTGTCAGCTGTGATGAAGAGAGTCAACAATGTCTGCAGGTGTGAGGCAGTTAAAACTACAGACTAAAGGACTTCCCAACAACAGCATAAAACGTGTGGCCTCAAAGGAGAACGAGGCGGGTGTTTTTAAAAAAGAAGGAGGTTACGCTGCTGTCCTGAGGAAATGAAAAGAGCACAGTGTGTGACAGGTTTGGGAAAAGAGCAGGGCAGCAGGGAGGGGAAAATGAGCTAAACAAGGGAAACTTAGAGAGAGGGTAGACTGTGAGTTGTGCACCAGAAAAAAAGGGGGGATAAGTGGCAGAAAAATAGGGTGAGAGGAGAGCAAGAGAGGGCAAGCTACTACACAGGGAGGGAGAGGGAGCGAGTGCGAGGAGGGCCTCTTTGTGGATCATTGGCAGATAATGGGCTCATTAGGCCAAACGTAGCTTTAAAAGGCTCTGGCTCTCTAAACAAACAGAACGGGCGCTGAGGAGACGGACTTAAGGGCCCGACATGGAGAGAGATATAATGAGGCCCTCCGCCCCCATCCTGCAGAGCAAAGGAAAGCCTACCGAACTGGCTGCCTGCTCAGATTCTCCAACGATCAGCCAACCTGCTTCAACTCATGTTGTCTTTACTTTGCACCTTAGGAAATGACCCCCCTCTGATTTACACTTGCCACTTCTTCTTATTTCTTTCTGTGTTTCAGGTTTTAACATGAACATAGTTTTCTTCTTCTCTCTCTCAGATGCAGAGATAACTGGTTTAGATTAGGGGTAGGCTGGACTGAGTACATGCATTACAGTAAATGACTGGTTTTGGTTAGGAAATAATTTGGGCTCAGGTTGAAGTAGAGGAAAACAGAAGTCTGTGTTGGAGCAGATTTCAACACAACAAAAAGTGTGCTTTAATGGGCATGGGAGAGTTTTGGAAAATTATGGCATCAGACTACTTAGTCATCGCCAGCAACCATGTGACATTACACATAAATGTTTTTACAGGTTGTTGTTTTTTTTTTTTTGCTTTTACATCCACCTGCGTTCCTCTTTGTGATCGCTTATTGTAAGCTAAGAATGCATCGTTGTTATTTATGTTATTTCCATTTTTGTTTGTTCAAATTAAGATGGAATTGGAATAAATTCTGTTCACCTGATTAAAAGATGCTAAAATGCAATCCAGTGCAATTTGAATAATTCTGACTTACTGGGAAAATCCAAATGAGTGGGAAAATTGTTACTTCTTATATAGTTACTTTGACTGTGTTAAAAGAGGTGATCACAGACATTGTCTGGGTAGAAAAAAAGAGAATATTGTCCTCCTATTAAAGGAAGGATTGTTTCTGAAAATCTGTGTGGATCATTTAACACAATCCCGCCAGATCAGCTGATCTCAGTACCAGCCCACATAGCCTGACGGCTTTTACACGTCCTATTAGAGAATTTCATATAGCATGCGTTCAGTTGATTTAGCTTGCCTGCTGTTGTTGTTTTCTGAAAGCCACTTTGCAACCCATCTCCTCCTTCCACACCATGTCTTGCTGGTGCTCCCCCCACATCAGACTTTCCATTATGAACATGGAAGGGGGGGGGGGGGGGGGGGGGGGGATCCCCCTTTG
>VUQJ01020335.1:1560-12115 GCA_015108635.1 Andinoacara biseriatus | reverse complement strand
CCTTTTTAAATTTTTTATTTTTTTTTTTTTTTTTTTTTTTTTTTTTTTTTTTTTATTATAATTTTTTTTTTTTATTAAAAGTTTCACTTTAAATATCTCCTCAAAACGTATTTTTTATTGGAAGTTTTTTGAAGTAATGAAACTGTTTTTAGCTTTTCACGTTCATTTATTTATTTTTATTGTAGAACAATGTTTTTTTTAAATTTTTGCTGTATTTATTTATTTCACCTGTCACTCTGTTCCAGATTTTGTGCCACGTTTTTATTTGTTGTTCTGTTTCTTCAGTTTTTGATTTTTGACCGATCTGTTTCGCTGTGTTCTGTAAAGCACATTGTAACTTTACAAATAAAGTGACTTACTATGAAATATTTTTAGAGACTGTAAGAACAAACAAAACAAAAACAGGAGACCAGAGGCACAAAGTTAATGGTATCCAATAGTGTTAAAGAAGCATTGGGAGTGAAGGAGAGGAGAAACAAGCACCATTCTGAATTTATAAATCATAGATGAGCCTCATTTCTAAACTAAGGTTTTTTTATAATAATTTTTCTAAGGGTAAACATACAGTACGCATGTGAGCCTATGTTATGTTATGTTGGAATGCTTGTGTATAAACAATGCACCGACCCAGTGTGTTAAGCTCCTACAGTAAGTGTCATGAACTGGGCAGAGAAGGACGCACTTGCAGGATACTGAGTAGAGAAAAGGAAACAGTGTTTATTGTGGGTTAATCACGAGCAGATGTGGATAGTGGGAGAAATACTGTTTTTCCTCCAGGGTCTCCTCAGGTACTGGATAAGGGGTCTGTGGGCACACACACACACACATCCTAGCACAAATGTCTTCTGGAACTGTTTGGGTCTGGATGGAGACAAGGATTAAAGCAAGGACTAGCACAGAGAGTTGAGGACAGCACTGGAGCCTGAGCAGTGCACCTTGCAGAGCCAATAATCTGGCTGCAACTGAGGCGCTTCTTTGGTCTTAAATAGCCTGCCCCTGACGAGCCTCCATCTACAGCAGGTGTGCCGATTAGATGATCTCCCACCGGTGAGATGCCTTCCACAAAAGCATGTACACAACACGCCTACAAACCCAGAAACACTTTTAAAAAAAAATTTAAAAAAAGCTCCAAATTGTATGTAAATAGTCTATAATACTTAATTGGTTTCTGCAGCTGAGACTGAGATATCAGAAATATTTAATATCACCGAAACAGAAATAGCAGGACACATGATGCAGTTATTTTGGGTAAATCCTCTGTAGATGTATATGTTAGTAAAGAACCACGTCCCACATATGCTTGTGATTTGGTTTAAATCACAGCATGAAACACACATTTAAAGAAACATGTTTCCACTGTTCTTTGATTGTTCTTAGTCTTAATTTTAGCATTTAATTTTTATCTGATTTTGTTACTATAATGTTTTTAAAAAAAAAAACATTTTCTGTCTTGTTTTTCTTTTTTCCCCATCATTTTTATTTTATTTACATATCGATCTCAAATGTTTTATCCTGTTCTCTCTTTTTCTCCACATGGCTGCGTGTCCCATAACATTTACAGTTTTAAAAATATGATCCATGAATACACTTGATTTGATTAATGGCTCATATGGGCAATTCAGAATATGAATACATGTGCTCAGCACAGAAATATTTCATTGTTTGCACAGATCATCCCCCACACACTCTCCTCTGTTACAGCGGCAAATTAGTTGTGAAATTGACAACTCATGTGTTGCCATCTGGTTGCCATGACACCTAGTTATTAGGCCCTCTGACAGTCCCAGCTCAGCCTGTTTGTTCCTTCTTCCCCTCCTGCACATCCAGTATAAAAGGCATGAAGCATAGAGTGTAGGTTGATATCAGCTTGTTCTCTTCAGCGGTGGTGACTTCCAGCTGAGGTAGAGAGCAAGCAGTATATAATCTTTCACCGTGTTCAGTCACGAGTGCGTCCAGTGGCCTAAAAGCCCAGAAAAAGAAAAAACAGGAAGGCATGAGATGCTTTAAACGCGACAGCACAAAAGTGCAGAGCTTTGAGTCATGACTCAGTCAAAATGGAAAGTAATTCCACTAAATGCACTTTTACATCAGAGCCAATTGATCTAAACAATTCCTCTGTGCTGCAGGAGCATAAAAGTCTAATTTCCACACATTACAGCCCCTGTCTGGACCACGCTGAGGCTTTAATGCTCCGCTGATCAATGAGAGGATTAAAGCAATTTAAAGGCTCCTTTGTTTGGTGTGTGCACTGGAATCTCCTTCATCCTCAAAACGTCTGGGCTGGCAGGGTGTTCCTTTACTCCTCCTGAACTTAGTGTGCCCTGGAGTCAAAGAGGATGAAGCAGAAATTGCCTTTTTCGCCATGTACTGCTGCTGTGTCCTACAGAGATATCCTGCTGTATCCTGGGGGAGATGGGGATGGCGTTGGTGGTGGAGTGACTCATTCAGCCCCCTCTTCTTCCTCTTGACATTTGACATACTGATGTAGAGGATCTCAGCTGGAACAAACACAGCGTGTGCTGTGTCACAGCTGCGATGTCTGTGCCTCTGAGCCCCTGGCTTACAGAACTGAGAACAGGTAACAATGAGTCAGCGCCTATTTAATTCATACACCTACACCGGGAAACTCGGGGGGGAGGGGTTGTTTTCAAGCTGATTTTATTTATATTTTCCACACTGCTTCCCACTGAGAATTCAGTGTCTCATGACGCTGTCTCGCATGCCTTGAAAGCTGCTTGCTTCAACCAGGCAAGGAAGTTGAGGGAAAGGGCAAATGAAGTGCACAAAGATAATTTTAAAAAACAAAACACAGTTCATGGGATAAAGCACCACAACAGCTATTAGGCTGATACATGTGAGCCATTAGGTGATCCATTCTCATTAAAACGCTTTCACTGAACAGTAAGGATATTGTACCTCATTTAACTAAATGTTACCACAAACACAAATGATGCTGCTGAAGAGGGATTCCGCTTCCTAATGAACCCCACTGAGACCTATCATCTTCAGGTCCTTCAGCCCTCTGCCCTCGCCTCATCAGGGCGGATAAAGCACCTCAGGGAGCGAGACGGCACACACAGACCTGCTCCTTATATCAGGTGGCTGAAGGTGGATGTTGACAAGCGTCTCAGAGGAGATGCTGGCTCTCACATCTCCAGGTCTATTAAGTAGTGCCCCCCCCCCTCCCACACTGCCACTTCTATTCTGCATCAGCAATACAGAACAATCTGAAAGACTTACTGAGGTGAATTAAGCAGAAAAAAAGCAAGAAAAAAAGAGCCTGTAATTAAAGAAAAAAAAAAACTCCTCAAACCATACAACTTCAGATACAGTTTTTGGTTCATCGCCTTTTACATGAGGGATTGACTCGTGTCTTGACTCATGACAAATACACTTGTGGTCAAAAGTCTACTTACAATCATCATAAGGAAAAATGTCAGGGTAAGTTTGAGCTTTTAATGATTTCTTTGAAATGTTTTTTTCTGGAGGAGAATGATTGTACAGCATGCAGCGACTTTAAAAACAAGAACTGCATGCACACGTTTGAAAGTATTTTGGATTTTTTTTCTAATCAAAGTATGTGTACAGGGTGAAAATGTTACTTAATATTACTTACTAATAATTAGTAAAATGTCACTTAGCTACTTGTACCTCAGATGCTTTTGGTAGTGATCAGCAAACCTCTGGCATCATTCTGGCTGGATATTTGACCACTCTTCTTGGCAGAATTGGTAGATCAAAATTAGATGCTTTCCTGGCATGGACCTGGTTTTTAAGCATAGTCCACAATTTTTCAATAGGATTGAGGTCACAACTTTGAGAAGGCCATTTCAGAAGTTTAATGGGCCATTTCTAAACAACTATAGATTCCAAGATCGTCAGTTCAAATAACTGTACCAGTTTGGATTTGGGTGTGTCACCACTTTGCCGAGGTCTGGTAGAAAACCCAAACTGTCACCTTCAGATGAGAGAAAATTGGTTAGGATGTTCCGGAACAACCCAGGAACCACCAAGGTTCAGTCCTGCCATGGAAACTGCTGGAACACTAGACGAGACAAAGACTGAGCTATTTGTCCACAATGACAAGAGATATATTTTGTGAGGTTTTCAAACCTAAGAACACTGTACCTAACTGCTGAGCATGGTAGTGGTAGCATCATGCAGCCAGAAATATGCCAGAAGTTATTTTCAATGGGGTGAGAGGCCACCCTTAATTTTCAGGATTTGTCATCCTTCTCGTGGTCCTACTATTTGGACTTTGCATGTTCTCCCTGTGCCTGCCTGGATATTCTTCAGGTGCTCTACTTTTCTCCCAGAGTCCAAAGAGATTGGTGTTAGGTTACTTGGTGATCTTCAGTTGGCTGTGGGTGTGGATGCATACTTACATGACTGTCTATCTGTGCTTTACCTGTACTGGATGTACAGATTTGCCCAGGGTAAACCATGCCTCTCACCTAGTGTCAGCTGGGAGAAGTTCCAGCTTACCCTTGAACCCAGTAGGATAAGAGGTAAAGAAAATGGATGTATGTAACCAAAAAACAGCAAGAGCATAGCTAAGCATTTCTAATGCAGTGCAGCGTCATTAGGATAAAAGTAAACATACCCAAAACTGCAATACAAGAGTAGTATAACTCCTGTGTTAGCTTCTACAAGCAATAAAGAAACATTTAATAAACTGTTAGAATGAAGCATTAAGTGAGAGAGCGTGTTAACAAACGAGTCAACGGATATCATGCTGGTGTTAAAGTTGCACTTTCCCCTTTCTCAAGCTGGCCCCTTTTTATCCTACAACTAGAAATAAAACTGAAGTCGAGTCAAATGATCAGAGAGGAAATTGCTGAACCATTACTTGGAGATGCTGTATGTTCCACACAGATGCAGTAGAGGGCATCTCACACAAAAATTAATAGAGAAGAACAAAAAGGATAGAAAAATCAGTGGCTTGATAAACAGTAAGAAAAGTACTGACATATTCAGGCCAGGCTGGAATCTTAAGAAATCCTGGCTGTCCCAGTGAAACCAGAAACTGTACACTTTGCATGAGTCTGACACTAAAAGATTTTGTATCAGTTTTGGAGTCTGGGAAGAATATGCTGCTGGCTGAAGAGATAACTCTTCCAGAGTCCTGCAAGTTTTTGTGGGAGCCAATAGTTTCTCCTACTGATTCAAGACTGAACGACAGAGTCAATAAAACCCCGAGCGTAGATGTTTTTTGGCCTCGTACCCTGATACATGACAACATTCAATTGTCTCTTTGTAATATTTGGGAGATTTTGGATCACTTTGGATCTCTCTCAGGTTGTTTTGGCCCTTTATTTGCTTTTGCTTTGGTGGTTTTGTGTTAATTTCATGTGGTTGTTTAAGAGTTTTTTTTTTTGTTACCTCGGATCATCCTGAACAACATCTGTCAGTGAGACTCAAAACGATTCATTCATGCACAGGCAACTATCAAAGTGTTGAGTTACAAAAAATGTGAATAAATTATAGGCTAAGAAACAAGGAACCGACTCAGTTGCAACATATTCCTAATTTGTTTTTGCATTCCGTTAATTTCACTGACGCTCGGCAGTCGCAGCTGAGTGTTGAACGCACTTTTATTGTTTAGGTGTCAAATGTAACAGTGTCACCATTCAGAGAGGGGTAGAGTAAATGGTCACATAAAAAAATATAAAATCAACAATGAAAATGGTCACACGGGGAGAGTCTGCTTCCCGTGGCAACATAGATGTACAATTGAGACAGTGTCCAGATCCAGACATGTATGTGTTTGATTTGCACATTTTTCCACAGCCTATAGTAATCTCAAACAAAAAGAGTCCTTTTTTTGTTCACTAGCCATGCACACAGTTGACAATTCCACATGTGTTGAGTCAGTGTCTTCATAGGAGCTGGCACTTTCAATACAAATTATTTACACTACCATTTATTATTCTTATTATCATCATCGCCTCCGTCAGCACTATTTGTTACTATGAATTTGAATACTCTGCGCACATGAAGAACGGCATCAGGATGCTGAAACTCTAGAGCGTCACGTTTCTTAGTGATACCAGAGGACAAAAAGAAAAGTATGACAAACATTGGCATCTTCACTTTAAATGTCACCCATTCCTGAAAAGAGTTTGGAGAGATGGTCTGTGGAGATATTCAAACACTGAAATCACCCTCTGTCCCATCAGGATGAAGCGGTTAGTTTAAATTACTATTCAGCAATCTGCTGTCAGAATCTCCCAGAGAGGAAAACAAAACATCACACGATATGTGAAAGACTCTGCTATGCTTACTATCATATCTCAAAGTGAGAAAATAGGAAAGAGATGACTGCACTGTCATTTTTTAATAAAGACACTGACTTATACACTTTTCTCCCTGTTCCTTTTTTAACAACAAGAAAAAAAATATATAAGAAAATTGAGGTGCTTTCAGGGCACCTCTTTGGTTCAGCCCTATGATAAGTAGAAAAAAAATACCTCCGTCAACCTCTGCAAAAATGAAACTAGGAGAAACCTTTTTACATACAGTAAATCAAATACTTCTCAAACTGAATCCCAGAAATCCGTTATTTGTGCACAGCAGCTACTTGGAACAGAGTCATGGTAACAGGAAATGCGTCTCAGTGGTGTCTGTGAAAACTGCGATAACAACAGTTATTTGCAGCAGATTGTTTAAGAAGCTATAATGAGAAAAGATCCCGATCTGTGATTTTGTTTTGTTTCCTCATAACTGAATAGCTAAAAAAAACAAACAAACAAAAAAAACAACATAAGGCGAGGGCATATTCCTTTTGTCATTTGTCAATTTCTCTTGCGGCAAATTCCTGGCAATTTTCATTCAAAGTGTATGTATCACTCACATGTTATTATTAGTAATCATGTCACTGCAAATTTAATGCTCCATTGACTTAAAATCCATTACGCTCAACCATGAATTCACTTTCCGTTTAACTGGCATGTGCATGTGTGTGTCTAAGTGTGTATCTGTCCACTGCAAGTCAAAGAAGTTCCCTCTAAGTGGACATTTTGCCCGGCCTGTTCTTGGTGGCCCTCAGGGCTATTGTATATTGCAAGAGGAGCAGCAGGGATCATCCTTGTCTGGCTGGGCAGCGTAGTCCATCTGTCGAACGATCTCAGCGAACAGTTCATCTACCATAGTTTTGCTCTTAGCCGAGGTCTCCATAAACGGGCAGCCCCACTCCTCGGCTAGAGCCTGACCTTCGCTGGACGATACCTCCCTCTCACTTTCCAAGTCCACCTTGTTCCCCACCAGGATCACGGGAACCTTTTCGTACCTGAGGACACACACACAGACCGACGTCAGTGTTTCCAGAAACAACACAAAGAGACTGCTGCATATAAAGCAGATCAGGAGTTTGTTGCATTACTTTCTCCCTTAAAAGTGGATTTCAGCATCACCTAAATACAAAAAAGAGCATAGACTGAATAAAACCTTTATCTTTGCATATACAAAAATTCTAATGATTTGAAGATCTATTAAATTAATTTCCAGATCAATATTTTTTTCTAGTAAAGTAGGTTTGAAGAATTCACAGTTATTCATATTTATCTTATGCTGGGTCTGGGTGCAGGCCCTCATTTATCCTGCGTCAGAAACTGTTTTAGCTCTTTTTTCTTTAAGTTAACTCCTTCTGATTGGCTGTCCTTTGCAAACAGAAGGTTTGACAGACAGTTGTGTAGGGCTGTTGTGCTCACAGCCAGAGCTGTGTGCCTGAGATTATCAATAACATCATACAGATGTCCAAGGATAGAAAAAAAAACTATCTCTAACCAAGCATTTAGAGCCATCTGAAGCCTGAGCTTTTGGCTCATAGGGATTACCAGTACACACACAGATCTCATTATCTGAAACTTTGTCCACATTTAATATGAGCATCCACCATTGTAAAAGTATATGTATGTCATACATAAATGCTGTAAACCAGTAAAAATTCTGACAATTATCTCCAAAGCCTCCAAAAAGCCTCTGCACACTTTACATCACGGACACAGATAAAGTTGGGCTTGTACAGTACCAGCTGAAAGTTTGGAGATGGGTGAGTGTGTATAGATATATCGTATAAACACACATGACACACTGTACACTGAGAGAAATAATTATTTGATCTCCTGCTGAATTTGTACGTTTGCTTCCAAAGTTAAGCATGGAGGTGGAAACATTATGATTGGGGCTGTTTTTCTGCTAAGGGTGCAGGATGACTTCACCACACTGAGGGCCAATGGAGGGGGCCATGCACTCCTTCCTTCAGCCAGAACACTAAAGATGGGCCGTGGATGGGTCTTCCAGCATGACAATGACCCAAAACATACTGCCAAGGTAACAAAGGAGTGGCTAAAGAGGAAGTTCATGGAGTGGCCTAGCCAGTCTCCAGATCTAAATCCTATAGAAGATCTGTGGAGGAAACTGAAGCTTTGAGTTGCCAAGTGGCAGCCAAGAAAACTAAAGGAGAGTTTCTGTAATGAGGAGTGCGCCAAAATTCCCTTTAAGATCTGGAGACCAACTACAAGTATCATCTTACCGCTGTGCTTGCAAACAGTGGTTTCTCCACCAAGTACAAATTCACGTTTTACTCAATGACATGCAAATAAATTTATAACTTTATGTAATGTGTTTTTTCTGGATTTTAGTCGGTAGTCTGTTTCTCTCATTTGAAATGAAACTACCATAAAAAATTAGACTCTTCATTTCATTGAAAGTGAGTAAACGTACAAATCCAGCAGGGAATCAATTATTACCCCCACCCTGTATATGTGAATTTAATGACATTCAAGACCCCATACTGTTTAATTTCTCTTTTCAAATTTAATCAAAAGGCAATAGATTTTGGTACAAGTTGTTGTGGTGGTGATGATGTTTTTTTTTGTTGTTTTTTTTATGAGGTACTTCTGGTGATGTGTTTTGTTGCTCTCCCAACTTTACATTTTATGCATACATTTATTTTTATGTACTTATTTGTTTTTATCTATTATTTTTTTTCAAATACACCAAAAAACAGGCAGATTTCACTGCAAAAATGGAACACCACCAATTAGTTGCAGCCCTCCAGTTTATTGACCAAATACACTGTTACCTATGTCCTCTACAGGGCCCAACACATCCTTATAGATAGCCTGTTAGATGTTGTATTCTCCTTCATACCTACCTTATTTAAAATGCTGACTTTAATATGTTTTATAATGACCTTGATGGAGGCCACAAGGCAAAACGCAAAATGAAGTTGCATTTTCTTCAAGTGTTGCATGAGTGTTGATTTCTTTCATGTTGTAAGATATTTTCATTACATTTGTCTGTAATGTCTGTTCATGCAATTTTTGAAAAAAGACATAAAGTAATAACAAATGAGCGTAACATAAATAATAATCCTAGCGGGTTAGCATAATACCATTGTCATGAATGCATACAAATGCAATCAGTTTTAGTTCAAAATCAGTAATATTTCCCTTATGCTGGTGCAAAGAAAAGTTAGGATATCACACAGCTACTGTATGAGTATTCATCATCTGGGAACCATGAAAAAGCTCACAAAGGTCCTTATTCGTAAAACGTTGTAGCTGTAGTACAGAGTAAATTCTACGGTAAGTCTCTAAATCCAGTTGTGTATTATATTCTACTGGAAACCCCAGCAGAACAGCAGCAACAACAGCAAATGGAACCAAAAACTACATCAGAGTCTTCATGAACCCTTTACCAGATTATCTACATCTCAGAAAATCCAGGCCAATATCGGCTCTGGATTCTTTTAACAAAACAACACAATTCTTCCACAAATAAAAATCTACAAGGTTGCTTCAAACTGTCCTGCCATCTTGCTTTCACAATGTGCTGTGGGAGGTCCGGTATCCTCATAAATGTGGCGAGGGCCAACAGTTTCAGCAGTTCTCTCTATGGCTTTACACACAAACTGCTGATTGCTAAATGTTCAAAAATCCTATGACATCCTAGGCAAACGGTGACATTGTTTTCCCAGTCTATCTAACAAAATAAGCCTGGATCTTTCAAAATAATGATGTTGGGGAGTATTTTTGAAAAGCTCAGCTGGGTGAAAGAGGTGGGCTTATTATGACTGAAAGGTCACAAGAAGGATAAAAATGAAAGTGTTTCCACTTTAGTGTACAGATGGACTTTGAGTGTGGGAGGAAGCTTTTTCAGATCACGAACCAGAGCAGCACCAGCCTCATCTAAGCATCTAAGTGTAAAGCCTGACCCAGTAGAGCACAGGAAATGGGTACTAGAGCTGTGACCCCTGAGGGAAGGAAGTGGCCATAATCCTTTGAGCTCTGAACTCCTTGGCACATAGCTAAAGCACAAAATGTCACTGTGGAACTGAACTACTTTGAAGACAGCCAGAGGAGACGGTCAGTTAAAATAAACAAGCTGCTCTATAATTACTTAAAAAGAAGCAGCTGTGATGCATTTCCACCAATACGATCACTACATCAGTTTTGATTTTGGGGAACATGGCAGGCTTCTGAGGCACTTTGTATACATCAGAGGAGATAACAAAGCTAAAAAAAAAAAAAAAAAACAGAAAAACCCCATA
>VUQJ01020333.1:4181-16184 GCA_015108635.1 Andinoacara biseriatus | reverse complement strand
GGGGGAAAGTTTATAAAAAAAAAAAATAAAAAAAATTTAAAGGGTTTTTAAAAATTTTTTTTTTTTTTTTTTTTTTTTGCATAAGATCCCTGCAAATTGACATATCAAGTATCAAGTGTCACCCTACTGGTGCAAAAACATTGCGTAAAACCCCGGATTACATTAAGAGTTGTCCAATGTCAGCGTTAAAATGGCATTGTTAAAATTATTTATGTTTACAATGCTTAACTACACAAAGTCTCGTGGCAGTTCATGAAATGATGTTGAAATGTTATCTACTGATTATAGACACAAAGTTTTATTTATGCTTTTATCTATTATCAGAACACACTAAATACTTGGAGAATGTGACCATCCAAGGAGTTTAAGAAAGGTCCCCACTCTGACAGGAGCCAATGCAGCATTTGAAAGACCTCAGTGTACCAAGAAAATTATTTCTGTAAAACTCTCTTTAACTGGTAACATGGAAAAGAGACAGATAAATTGGGTTTAATTATATTGCTATATGACTGTCACTCTTGGTTCAGGAGCTTTCTGCCAAATTAATCACATTTTGCGTGTGAACCACTCACCCTGCTTCAACTGTGTGGGAAGGAAAAAAGGTCACCTTCACTGCTCAGTGACCATGAATACTTCTAGCTGCACTTTCAATCAGAAAACACTGATTACATACAAAAAAAATTACATATGAAGATTCCCAACTCGCTCTGCGGGCAGTCTTTATCCTTCAAGCTCAGGTCCTCAAACAAGAGGAGCTTGAGGGTCCTGCACAGTATGTTAGCTGTTCCTAGGACTGCGCTCTTCTGGACAAAGATCTTGGATGTTGTTCCTGGAATCTACTCACGCCACTCTCCCTGTTGGAGCATCACTTCCTCAAGTGTTCCAGTTACTACAGGGACTATTGTTACCTTCACCTTCCACATCCTCTCTAGCTCCTCTCTGTTCCATTGGTATTTATCAAGCTTCTTGTGTTCTTTCTTCTTGACCTGGTATTGCGCCATCTATCACTGAGGCTTTCTTCTTCTGCTTGTTCACCATTATTTTGTCCGGTTGGTCAGCCATCCCCAGTTTGTCTGTCTGTGGCTGAGTCCAAATTCAGGGGCCGCATCCTTCCATGGACCCGGGCCACGTAGACCGGATCCTTCGCAGCCCACAAAGACCGCAAAGGCCGGAAATGAGCGGCAGTGAATTTGGATGGTCTAGCCTTCATCTCAGCGTCACCTGCCATCACCTCAGCGTGGCTCGTGTTCCCTAGTAACCGGGACAGTGCGAAGCACAGCTGTGGAAAAGCAGCTGGATAAACGGAGAGCAAACTTTTTGCTCCTTTATGTGGTTTCATTTTAATTCTTTAATTCAAAATAAGCTGTTTAAACAAGCACAACACATTTCAACATCAAGGAATACAGCTGAGCGAATGATTCATTTCCAACTATATTAAGTGAGACATTAATTTTTAATAAAAGTATCCAGTTATGATACTTAACTTTAATTTCAGGCAAGCCGATTTACTCAGAAACAAATAAACCAAATATCAGCCATTAAAGATCATATGAGTGAGTTAAAGTTTAACTCACTCATATGACTCATATTAATGGCAGCTTCTTCATGGTTTCCAGCGGCGAATGCCAGGGGAGGTTAGAAAAGGACATGCCGGGAATCGGGCGTTCTCTCCGGCTATAACGAGCCTCAATAGCCCGGTCAGCTGACAACTAGCCAAGCGAGCTGCTAGAGCAGCGGCAACGGACATCTCTTTTGCATATAAGTGATATATTGATAAAACGAGCTCATATTTGAGGTTTACACATTTACCTTCTGCTCTGAAAACATCTTAAGTATTTTGTGTCACAGAAACAGTAGTTTTTTGGCCGCTCTTATCAGTCATTGCGTGTTTGAGTTTTGATGTGCAATTAATCATGGGACATGGTAGGCCACGTAGGATACACCGGACCCATCCTTCAAATTCAGGTAAAAGAAGGACGCATTCGTCGACCGCATTTGGAGGAGTCTTCGAATTTGTCACTGTGACGTAATCGGCCTACCATGTACTACCATGTCTCTGCACAGCCTGCACCTGGGGTCTTCCTGGTGTGGTAGACCCCAGCCTCTATTGATCTTGTTCTCAGAGCTTGTTCCTGTGCTGCCATGATCAGTGCCTCTGTGCTGTCTTTCAGCCCAGCTTTGTCCAACCTTTGTAGAATTTTTTGATGTACTCATGGATGTTTGTTGTTTCATCCAGGATAGTGGTTCTGACACTCACTTGTCCTCAGCCTCCTTCCTTCCACTTAGCGTACAGTCTCAGGATGCTGGATTTGGGGTGAAACCCTCCATGCATGGTAAAGAGCTTTCTTGTCTTGATGTCAGTGGCTTCTATTTCCTCCTTTGGCCAGCTTATTATCCCAGCAGGATATCTGACAACAGGCAGGATGTAAGTGCAGAATGCCCTGAATTTGTTCTTCCCATTCCAGACTTTCCTTATTCTCTGCAGGTATTTGGCAGTTGCAGCTTTAATGGCAGCTTCTTCATGGTTTCCATTTGCTTGTGGGATTCCAAGGTCCTTGTAGCTGTCCTCAGTGTCTGCAATGTTGCCTTCTGGTAGCGCAATCCCCTCTGTTCCGACAACTTTCCTTCCAACTACAATTCTCCAGTCTGAATGGCATATATTTGGTTCAACAAAATTACTTAAAACAAAAATGAAACTAATGAAACTGGCCTGGACAAAAATGATGCTACCCCTAGAAAAGATAGCAAATAAGTTTACCATAGGAACATGTTAAAACAAGAATCGCAGGTGTCTTCTCCTTTGTAATCACCCAGTCTGCCTATTTAAAGGGTGAAAAGTCAATCACTGTGCTGTTTGGTATTTGTATTTTTGTGTGCATATCAGTTCATGACACTTTGCTGATCACGTCCATACAACAACATATTACAGTATTGGCTGGCTTTCTTCTTGCCTGGATGTCAGTGGCTTCCTTCTCCTCCATGAGTGAATGTTTCACTGATTATTTATAGATTTATGGATGGATGAATGGATGGATGGACAAATGGAAAGATGGATGGATGGATGGATGGATGGATAATTATACATGATAGACCATCATATATTATAGACTAAAGCACTGGTGAAGAAGGAGGTGGCAGTGGCACTTAAAGAAAGATTATGGTCCTTTTGGGACAATAGGTACCATATCTAACTTTATGACTGCTATGAATATATGTCACTTTGGAAAAAAAAGAGTAAAATATCAGACAGGTGGAATGACTAATGGTTTGCTGTCACTGAGGCAAAAATACTCCTGAAGTATTCATTTAAAAAAGGATTATTGTGCTTACATAATATATGCAAAACCAGCCAGACTTCTCCAGGGATTATGGGCAGACAGGAGCATCCATCTCATTTAACTTGACTGTCCAGCATGCAACATTTAACAAAGGGCCAATTTCTATGTCAGCGCAGTTTTAGAAGTGTCTTCTTATAAGATCAATAATCACAATCACCCACCTGGAAAATTCACTCATGTCATATTGAGACAGGATTTTAGACTGGCTCGACTAACTTGTCATTTCAGTTTAATCGTAATCTGGAAATTCACAGATACCGATTTCTATGCAATCATCATGCTGAATAGTGAACGTCACCTCTATATGCATATTTATTATTTTATTTCAATTTCAATTTTAAGAGCTTCTGTGCCTCATCACTTTGAATATGATTGAGGTGATTGTATACGGCTACATGAAGACAAAAAAAAGACGTCAGCCCTGTAAAACACCGTAAAACAACAACTGCAACACAGGATTAAAAATTACAAAGAAAACAAAATGTCATAAACGTAGCACTAGCTATATTTTTAAACAGGCCATGAAAGATTTCAAATCCAGTTGCATTTGTGTAAAATTAACATAAATGTTTTTTTAGATTTAAAATGTCCTGGATACAAATATTAGGGAGAAATGTTGGAGCGGCACAATGGTTAGACATTTCGCTTCTCAGATTCATACCACCATTAAAGTGCATATGCATGCTCTGTGTCTGCACGCTTCATTCTTGTTTATTATCAAAATAATTCTTCAAGGATCCAAATGTTACCATGTGTTAATTATCACCATTGAATCTGTGATTTTACAGACAGGTTTCTTTCAACCTGCAGCATCTTTTGCTAGTCATGTTTAGAAGTGATAATAAAAGAACCTTGATGTGTGCTTTCAGAGTGACATCCAGTAAATCATAGTTGACCTTTATGTTTACCTGTGTCTCAGCTGCTTTTAGTGAAGTGCTATAGTACAAGAACTAGAGTCTTGATTGATGCAATTACTGAAACAGTCACTACTAAGACTCTCAGAGAGCTGTCCAGGACAGATGCTGAAGGCTTCTAGAGGCTGTCCATCCAACCAGCTTATTGATGTGAGAAAAAAATCTCAATTAGTATTCAGATTCCTTTAAAGAATTATGCCTGTTTCTCCATATTTTAACACTTATTGCTTTACGGATCATTTTTCCATCTACCTCTAAAGCAGACACGTGCAGTTCACCAGAGCTATAAACAGAATATCATCATAGTGAAGATGCTCGTTTTTGTTTTACGGGCGTTTTTTTTTTTTGTTGGACTTCAAAATAATATTTTTTTCAGCTCGTCTGTAGTATGTTACAAGTGTGCTTGCAGTTATACTTCATAGCTGTGAAACAGTTGGATAAAAGGAATAAAGGGCTGGAATTTAAAAAAAATATATTAATAACATTAATCATAATCATAATAATCAGTGAGTGCGTGCGTGCGTGCGTGCGTGCGTGTGTCTGTGTGTGTGTGTGTGTGTGTGTGTGTGTGTGTGCGTGTGTGTTCCCCTTCATTACCCCAGAACACAGGGAGGAATCATTTCATCTTTTTCTTACATGAAGAAAATTCAAAGGAAAGATGCCTGTGAGGGAAATGTTTGAAATCCACTCAAACATACTCCAATACATTAGATGATAAACATGTGGCAACCATTCCTGTTCCCTCACCTAAGTACACAGGGACACTAGCCCCTCTGAGGCATGGGGTGCTACTGCCCCCTCTTGCTTAAGTGTGTTAATGCAGCATTCCCTGCAAAGGTGAGCAATTTGCTGAAGAACAAACAGCATGATCACAAATTGCTGCTTCCCTGTGTATGCATGAGACACTTGGTTTCTCTAATTACTGTTTATTAGTTTTCTTGCTTGAGCTCGCCTGAAAGCATCAACAGCAGGATATGCCAAGGAAGGTACTTTCAATCACAAAACACAAACTCCATTAAGTGAATAACCAACGGAGCATCCGTGTCCCTAATGAGGGACACCGTATGTGTGTGTGTGTGTGCAGGGGGAACTGTGTGTGTGTGTGTGTGCGTGTGTGTGAAGGAGATTTACAAGTTCAGCTCTATTAAATAATGTCATCGAGGTGTTCATAACAAATATAGGTGTGGGCCTTTTTTTCACATTTTGGTTATTATTATTTTGTATCATGGCTGCTATGCTTTAAACTTGTTGTCCGCACATACACATATTTCAGGTTGCAGGTCTATAAATTTACAATTAACCTGAATATCAGTTGCCATCACTGCACACTAGAAACCCTGTGAAAGAGAGAGCTGAATCTGTATGGATCAGCAATAGGATATTATAGCGATTCAGTCAGTTCAGCGTCCATAAGTAACGTCTGATTTCATTCAGTTTTCTCAGTAAATACACATTTTATGGAAACTGCTGCTGTCACGAACCTGTGTTACTGAATTTTGATAAAGTCTTGATAAAATAACATGTCAGCTTATCTGTAGGAACCTTTGTCTCATTTCAGAGCAGATTTAGTCATTTTCAAATTGTTAATGCACGTTAATGCACGGGATCATTGCAGCTACAAAAATCACCCGGAGAAAAAAATAATGTGAAAGTTTGACATTTTTTGGTTACTTGTCAGCTTTTCTTTTACAAAAAAATAGAAATAAATAAATAAAAACAACTCAGCGCAGTAGTGATGAGGAGTAATTACAAATACTGCTGCTGGTGCATCAGCAGATATGTGAGAAAGCTTCTTTTCAGCATCCTGAAGAGATGGACTTCACCAGAATATGTCTGGACAACTAAAATAAACAATAATTATACACAGTACAGCATTTGTCTATTTCTGGAGTAGCAACACTACTGGCCAGTATAAAAAATATCACAGTGGGTTCAGGGGCTGGGGGGGAGTCCACAGGGTGAGTAAAGGAAATGTTTCGGTGGTTCTGTCCTAACACATAGCTGCAGGTTCTGCTGCACACACACTCTCGTCTCATTCATCTCTCTGAAGAGAGGTCAGGACTCTGTGGAACTGTTTTATTTACTGGACCTCTCTGCTGCTCATATTGATTTATTAATCACTCCGGCAATGAACTAACAGTTACTGACCTTTTCATAGTCCCTGGTTACCCTCATCCCCCACCCGAGTCCTCAAACCAGTTGAATCGATCATCTAATGGAACATCAAGGCCACACAGATTATATGTCAGCATTTTGTCATGCTTGCCCCCATATCCAGATAGGTCAATACATTGACCTTCGCTAAGAAGTGCATAAACAACAACAGCCAGGGCTGAATGCCATCATAACTTTTAAGAGCTATTTAGACTGTAGGCTAATGAGTGTGTGTGTGTGTGTGTGTGTGTGTGTGTGTGTGTGTGTGTGTGTGTGTGTGTGTAAGAGAAAGATACAGAAACTAATTCCAATGCATTTTACACCAGGAAGTTTGCATCAGTTGTTGTTGTGTGTCAAATGAAATTAAGGAAAACAAAAATATTTTACTAAGTGTATTTGCACACATACACACACACACACGCACACACACAGTGGTTTACACAGGTTTGCTTATCATTTTACTGTATGGATGTTAAAATAAATACATTCATGTCACAAGCTAGAACCAAACATAGTAAACGCCAACTTATTTTTTTTAGTTACAGAACTAACAACTTAATTTAGAACTTAAATCAACATTTGTCTTTAAAATGTTTAATCCATATCAGAGCTTACACACTGACTTGAGGCTGAGGTACCTATGAGGTACTTGACATAAACATTCTATAGTAAGTACTTCATAACCAAAGTTCACTGTAGTAAAAAAAGGAAACAGGTCAGCTGGAGCTTACTGTGGAGAACAATGGGAGCTTTGAGGTTTTGGAGGCTGCCGTATTGTCCTGATTACTGCAGGCATGAACACAACTGGATGAACAAGAAAAAGAGGAAGGCCTGGAAACAAAACAACAATGTGGCTTCATCCTAGCCCAGGAATACCACGCTGGTCCTATCAGCTGGCCAGTGTCAGAAAATACTGGCTCTCTCAATGCATGTCAGTCATTGTACCGCTAATAGCAGATGACATGGAACATAATGCACCAACTAGATCCTGGGCCAGAAGGAGTAATGGCTCATAAATTCAGCAGCCCTGAAGCAGGAACCTGTCAAAACTCAGCAGTGCATTGTGGGTTAATGTTTTTCATACACCTCCCCTCGCCCCGCAGTCACTGCAGTGTGCCATTCAGTATATGTGCGTCTATGTGAGCGAATGTGTCTATGTGTAATGCCCCTTCCCACCATCTCATTGTTGCTGCCCCTCTCCGTGCATCCAGCCATACTAAAAACCATTTTCTTTTTAATTAATCACGCCAATAATATGAAGCAGCTTTGGTCAGAGTCCAGCCGTGAGGCTTAAGCTCCAATCAATGATGCAGTTTTGAAAGCCCAGGGAGTGTCAATATTTTCCAAAGTGCAAAACATGAAAGTCCTGGAGGCTCAGGCTGCCCCAGATACAGTGCCCTGGGGGTGTAGGCGGCCCATAAAGCCCCTGACTGCATCCAGCGTCTCTGCCGTGCTCTTTGTTCCTGTTAGCTGGGTGCAGAGGAGTGAAGGGTCTGCAGCCCACAGAGCTGGGTTAGGTCTGTCTTTGCCATGCCTTTCATTAAGCACCTATGGAACATTTCATTTTTCGCAAATACACAACAAAAGTCACTTTAACACAGGATCCACTTTTACTTCAAAAGGTGAGAACTTAGATGTTGAATTAACAATGCTCAGCATATTTAAATGCAGCCTTGACCTCCAATCCATTAGTCCATTAAAATGTGGACGTGTGGACAAAAACTCTCATAGTTTATATTTTAGTCACATCACAAATATGGGTCCAGTAAAATAGCAACATCTGTAAAGCATAATGCCAACTAACAGGTTTTTCTAAAACATGTTTCATAAAACTAATATGACCCAGTGTCAGTAATATTTACAGCTCTTTCTCTGTACTGCATAATTTGGATATTTTGTATAATACTGAGGAACCAGTGCTTACTTTTAAATGAACTTTTTACTGCACAATCTTCATTTGTCAGCTGTAGTCAGAAATTTCCCACTGCCTGCAACATTAAAAAACAGCTTTCACATTAGTCATTCAGAAGTTCAATGACTATCACAAAAATACAATTTTGAACTGTAACAACCAGGACGTTCATTCACAACATGTTTTACAGTTCACTGCCATTGTTTTTAAATGATTTTGAGGTCTTGGTAACTATATTTGTTAAGATCAGGGAAATTCATATTTATGCATGAACACGCAATGTTTGCAATGCAAATTGAATGCAACTCAAGCCTCTAACTCAAGAAGAATTCTGACAGTAAAGAAATGGAGTGTCCACGTAATTTGCCAATATTTGTACAGTATTTGTACACTATTTCAAGAGTGTAAAGTTTAATTATTTGTAAAAACACTATTCCCAATGAAATACAAGAGAAAATAATTGTTCCAAAAATTGTTTGAAAAAAAATTTAACAAAGACAAAACACTCAAATGTGAAATGTTTACTGGATCACAACACAGTCAAAAGAACAAACAAACAAAAAAAAAACATAATTTACATTCTGTCCACTTTTGTTCATTAATGGTAGCAGACGAGAGGAAAAGAGCAATAAGAAATTAATATTTTAAATGTCCAACAGCACCTGTATTATGGGGTTGGAACAGCTCGTGAAGATATTTGTTTTTTTGTTTCTTTGTTTTTAATGTAAAGCTTCATTATGCTGAAATCTACAGTTTGAGTAGCAGACAGTTAAATGGCGGATAAATTGAAGCAAAGTCACATAATCATTTTCACTGAAATATATCACCACATTAACTTTCCTTGTAAACACAATTATAACTACGTTTTATATTTTCTGTCAGTTTGCCATTAATCATTCCAGAGTTTAAAAAAGGAAAAGAAAAATCATTACATGCTTCGACGTACTGATTTTACTTTCACTGAGTACAAGTTGCCATTTTAGAGCGTGTTTGTTCCATAGCATTAGCTGCTACTGCAATTCAATTCTCATTCCATTTATTTGCTTGCTGTCAGTCCAATTCCCAAAATGCCTACAATCAGTGATGCTTAGCGCTTCAAGGCCTAAAGATGCAAATCACAGAGATGGCCTGTTGGCCATCCTAAGTGTGAAAAGCTTTGCCATTATCTAAAGCTAATGGGCCAGACATGGGCGGTGAAAATGATACAGTACAGGAGTTCAGTTCCAAGCTATCACTTCAGGAACTATCTAGTCACAGGCTGATTAAAAGAATCCAGTCATTGTTATTGTGACCGGTGACCTGTGATGACTGGCATTTGTCTTATTGGCTTCATTTGCTGAAGCAACAGCAAATGAAGCAAATATTTAGATTAAATTAAAATCCATGATAGAATGGTAATATTGTTGTGACTTGCTAAGATGTTTTGTCTGGCTATAAATAAATAAATCACCAAAAGCACATGTTTTATTTGAATATCTAAGTGAGAAGTGGTATGTGGTAAATGAGAACGTGGTATGTGTGTGATCTTCAAGGTATAGATCAGCAATAGGATTGCTAAAGACGCCAATAAGTCATTTATTATAGTCATTCCATTTTCTCTGTAAATACACATTTTTAGGGAACTACTGCTGTCACAAACCTGTTTTACTTTATTTTGACTTGATAAAATAAGCATCAGCTTATCTTCTTGTCAGAATCCTTATCACATTTGAAAGAAGATTTAGCTATTTTCAAATTGTTTATGCGTTTTACAGAGAATAATTGCAGCTATTAAAATCACCTGAAGAAAAAAATAACGTGAAAGTTTTAACGCATTCAACAGTTTCGGGACAATGGCTGAGAAAGCTCGATCCCCCTGTTCTTAAGTCTAGTTTTTGGAACACGGATGAGTAGCGGGTCAGAAGATCTCTGTGACCTTGAAGGAACATACATGTAAGCTGTTAAGAGATCAGCCAGGTAAAAATGAGCCAACTCATTAAGGCATTTAAAGACATACATTAAAATCTTAAAATCAATTCTAAAGCATACAGGCAGCCAGTGAAGGGAGACCAGGACAGAATAAATATACTCCATCTTATGGGTTCTGGTAATTGGGCGAGCAGCAGCATTTTGGACCAACTGAAGGCGTGAAAGGGACGCCTGATTTACACGAATGTAAAAGGTATTACAATAGTCAGGTCGAGCTGTTGGTCTATAAAGCTCCACTGTCAACTGTTTTACTTGTACAACATGTAATATACTGGACCGGAAACTAATCTGGCTGTAGGTCAACATCACTGAGCTGATACTTACATTTTTGTGGTTTGCAAATTTTGCAAATTTGTAAAAAAAATCAAATAAAACAAAAGAGTAATAAACTGAAAATCTGTCTGCAACATTCTGCAGATTTTTGAAGAATTTGCCAGTAAATAAGGAATGAGTACCGATTGACGTTAAACATCAATGTACAGTATTTCTTGAAAATTTGTAAAAAAAAAAATTCATCTGCAGCATTTTGTATAGATTTGCAGCAAGTTTCAAAACATTGAACCAATAAATAAGTGAGAAGTAGTCAAACATGAATGTACTGTTAACCTTCAAAACCCCCACCCTGTGCTCCCCTGTACTTTAAGGCTAGAATGAGGGTTTTACTCTTAGTATGATAGTTCAACACTGTGGGAAGATGCCTGAGTTCATAATAATCTCAGTGACTAATTTAGATAGGCATTGAGATGTGCACTCTCCAGACACTAAGGTAAACCTTGCTAGTACCAGGTTGGACTCCCTGCTGCCTTCAGAACTGTCTTAAATCTTTGTGGCATCGATTCAACAAGATTCAGTTTCAACAAAATCAGAACTCGATCCATAGTGACATTATAGTTGCTGCAGATATGTCAGCTGCACACCTGTGCGACAAATCTCCCCTTCCACTTCCTGCCTGTTCTTACATTTGACATATCAAAACTAGGCAATATGAGGCTTTCATTTCCAGGTGTTTACAGTAACAGACAGACAGACAGACAGATGCTTTATTGATCCCAAAGGAAATTAGGTATGTTTTGGATCATACACAGATCATTTATTTCTCTAAACTTTAGCCTTTCCATTACCTCGGTAACGGTAAATCTTTGTATTATCAGTTGATCAAAATTTGTCCCAGAATTCCCGAGGCTTGTCTCTGTACTTCTTGGGAAATTCCAGCCTGGTCTTCCAAATCTTCTTGCTAATTAATGGTTTGCATCCTCTGGTGAAGCCTCTGTACTTTTGTTTATGATGCCGTCTAGGAATAATAGATTGTGATACCTTCACTCCTGTCCTCTGGAAGTTGTCGCTGATGTCACTAACAGCTGTCTTTCATTACAGCAACTGCTGTTGTTTTCCTTGGTTTACCTGTTCAACATCTGTTACTTAGTACACAAGTGACAAATTGCAAGTTGCACTGGCTATGGCCCAATTTTGTGCAATGACTGACTGATTTTCCACCTTCTCTCAGCATCACAGTTGCTTGTTTTTCACCCACAGACAGCTCTCTGGTTTTCATAATGGTTATTCCTCTAACTATAAGTGCACAGTCTGCACAGGCAAAACACAAACCTGAAACTGAGTGTAGCCATTCAGCACTATTTATTATTTGAATATTCAATGTAACATGACATACCAGGACAACAAAACACACCTGTCAGTCACATGTTCCAGTACTTTTGCT
>VUQJ01020327.1:5505-15865 GCA_015108635.1 Andinoacara biseriatus | reverse complement strand
CTATTGATCCAGCAAGTTAAATTAAAGCATTTTCTAGTACTGTGTTCACAGCAGTAAATCGAATAATAATTGTGGACAATGACTAAAATTAGTCTGTATGAAAGGGGTGTAAAGTGAAGAGAATCATTTACAGAGGATAGATCTCATCCATCACACAATGATGTTTACAAAATATTTTCCCTATGGGAGCAGCTTTGTTCATGGTGTTGTGGAGACCTTTTATGCCACCTTAAAAGTTTAAGCCTTTACTGAAACTGGATTAGTGTCATTAAGTGTCATTTGGAAGGAAAAAGTACTGTATTACCGCTCGTGACCAACCACAATGGTATGGTCGATTTAAGTGACCTGACACCAAATCACAGTTTTTTAAAATTTTATGCTCAAAATGACCTTAACCCACTGTGAGTCCTGTCTCTCAGAAGAGATAGAGGGGATAATAAATAGACTTTTCAAGAAATTAATAACCTCACAGAATCCATCAAGGTGAACTTTAATGACATGTAGAGGAATCTTCAAGAACACGGTGAGCATAATTGTACCAAATGGCTTGATACATAATGCTGCTATTCATCGCTAACACTTCATCATGCAAACTTAAAAAAACACTTTTTCTGTATTAAGGTGATATCATTTCTTATACAAAGGTCTATTTTAAAAAATCCCAAATGTTATTATTAAATAACATTTGCAAATGCAAATGAACATGTTTAAGAACCCCTCAGTGAAAATAGAGATGCACATGAGAAAGGGTACGTTGCTTGTCTACTGACATTTGATGTCTCGCATAAGGTTAAAAAAAAAAAAGAAATACATTTATTGAGTGAGGTGATTTGATGTTTATCTTTGAAGTTGAATAAGATAAGAGAGGCAGAGAAAGACCCCATCTTTCCCCACACACTATAAGATAGACAGGTTTCCAGGCAACGTGGGATTCTGCTGCCTTTCTCACACAATCCAAAATCAAAAAGACTCTCATCAATCTACCTCTCTCTCTGTGCTGATCACACATAGGAGACAGTGTCAAGGTCAGAAGTTTTGTCTGCACCATTACCTGCTCATAGCCGTGTTTGTCCAAGCCAGGAGTGTTGGAGGTAACAGATGGTGTGTGTGACAGTGTGTTCAACACACTCACGCTCAGCCTTACTGAGAGTAGACAGAGTAGACATGTGTCCTGACCACAAAGTCCAAGCCTGCATACAAGTGCCAAACCTCTGTCTAACAGCTCAAGGTGCCCAGTGCAGTGGCAATGTCTTGAAAATAAAACCTGTGATCTACTGTATAATAGTTTTATTTGTAATCTAATGATGAAGTGTAAAACAAAGGCACGCTTGTAGCACTGTTGATAATTAAGTAACAATTTGTCCAGCCAGTTGTGTTATAACATACAGTAACATATATAATGTTTTTTTTTTCATTTCTAAACTGCATTTCTTACACTTTTTTCATAAAATGTTACAGTAATAAGACTACTTTAAAAAAAATTGATCCAGTACATTTGAGGGAAAAAAGAAGCATTAATTAGAGGTCAGTGGAAGAACTTCCTGCATGTGGCCTCACACTTAATTAGGCAATAATAATGAAGGACTGCTAATCCCAAGTTAACACAACAGACTACAATGAAATGCAGATGACCGAATCATTTTGTCTTTCGGAATAAATACATAAACACATGAACTTGTATTCACCTAGAATGCAGGGTGGTTGAGTTAGGCGGGGTTTGGGGTAGGGGGGATAGGGTGGAGGTGGGGGTGCTGCATATCCCAGATGGTACTGGGCATTAGACGGGGTACACCCAGGACAGGTTACCAGTCCATTGCACTGCTACCTCAAAGATCAATGTATTGCACTGTATGTTTGATCCATTGCAATCAAAAAAAGCCTTTGGTTACGGTACAAAGTTCCCGCTTTTCTCATCCCCCATTTTCAAATTAGTTGAATTCCATGAATTACAAGCTTCATGTGTGGGTGTGCTTTTTCATGGATGTCACGTAAACATGATCTGAGCGTCTTTGCAAATACAACATGAGGCAGTTGAAGGCTTATAAAAAAGAAACAAAGGAAGCTGTCTGCGGCAATTGTGAAGGTCCAGCTGACTTGTCAAGGAACAAATCCCTTTTCTGGGATCTCGCGCTTGAACATTGCCAACACAACACAAGACAGTAGACAAAGACAAGAGAAATATTGGTCAAAAGTTGGACTACTATTACAGTGAGTGTCTGAAACATTACAGAGGAAAACAAATGTGGTTGCAGGTCACAAACCAGCCGACGATTGTTTTTGGTTTGCTGCTGTTCCACTGGGGGAAACCTTTGTGTTTCTTTCAGACTTGGATTCTTTAAGGCTAGTACGACACAATTGACGCTGGCATTATGATTAATGATTCCTGAATTCATCAGTTGCAGATTTGAGTTTTCAGAACAAAGTAGAAATAAGCACACAGAATCAGGCCATAGAACACACAGTATTGTAGATGCTCCTCATAAAAGCCTGTCATTGAACATGTGTGTCCCTGTATGCCGTCCCACCTGTTTAAGGGCAGTGAGTATTGCCTCCTCGCTCTGAAATGTTGCCCTTCGTCTCCTTGAGTTTGAGAAGGCAGATTTTATCCTTCAGACCCAGCAGGCTGTGAATAAAGTAAGTATGCAATGCAAATCAAAAACCATGGGAATAACTGTCTCCACTGTGGTTCTTCCGAGCTCCTGTGTTGCCGTGCTTTTCTGGATCAAACCTGTTCTTTAAATCTCAAAGTGTACCTTACCTCTTGGGACACTTTTGTAGGACTCTTAAAAAATCAAAGCTGAACATCACAAGATGTCTCTTCTCAAGAGACATATTTTACTTTCTGGGAGATGAGTGGTGTTGTCAATGCATTACTATCACTTTATTCTCTTGCAGTAGACACATTGCTTCCCCTGTATAACTTCACGCTTCACAGAACACCATTGAACTCCTGACACACCTTGCTAGAGTAGGGAGAGAAGAGTCCAATCCTACCAACTCCATTTAAATGCTTTCAAGGTGAAAAAGACCCCATTCGGTTTCTGAAAAAGGTACTTTGGGGACACTAGTGAAAAACTTCTCTAGCAATATATAGATGTAGAAGAAGCAGAAAGGGTTTGTGCTTAATCAGGCAAGAGGACATTTACACCATTTGTTTTTCCTCTGGATGAGCACATGAAAAACAACAACAACAACAACAACGAAAAAAACAAAAAAAACAAAACGAAGAAGAAAATGCTGAGAGCAATATGAGGCAGAAACCCCAGGAAGCACTGTGCACATAACATTTTCAAAATGGCAGATAATAGACTTCTCCCATGCGTGTAAACATTGCATTTCCATAGAAATGGCCTCTTTCTGTGTTTCAAACGGGTAGTCATGGGTGAGAGAGTTATGTGGCACTCACCTCTTAATCTTGTTAGATGTTTTTAAAATAGGACTGGTTCTGTGGTTTTAAAAGGGCCGAAATAAAAAAATAAAAAAATGCAGTAAGACAGAAAGCTCCTGTCAGCATTCATAATTTGAATTCTATTTTAAACATTATGTTTCTGTCAATGACAAAGATATAATTTATTTTAATGTTGACAGAAGTGACAGGCTATTGGCCAGATGTTATGGTTGAATTACTTCCTTTTTTTCTCCAGCATGTTTTCTTTTGTTTCTTGTAACTTCCAGTATGAAACCAATTTGATGGAGAAGATTAAACAAGAAATTTCATGTCAGGTTTACACATATGAGCGCTGAAAACCCAGCAGTTAAAATGACAACGTTAACCTGCAGCATCTCTTCTAAGGGATTGGGTTCATATATTTTATCATTATTGTTTCTGAACAATTATGTAGTGAACATAACTTTATCAGACTTTTTTTTTAATGCTTCATAGTCATAGGTTTTCAAATGTGGACAAGTTTGTGCAATATTAGCTGTAGTGAGTGATGGCAGTTAGCAAATTGCGATTAGTACATTAAGCCATTTAAAGTTTGTGTTTTCACTGAAATCCTAACAGTGTAAAGTTTTATTAACAAATACAGCCCAAGGAGTCCAATTCATAAGAAGAGCAGATGATAGATGTGTATTAATAATGTGAGTACTGCTCCACATTGTGTCTTGTTCCAGTGCGCGAGGTGTGAGGCGTTATGCATCATTGTGACATTCTTGTGTGTAGGCACAGGCTGGAGAAACATAATAACCCAAGAACAATACATGCCAGAAAGCTAATACCTAAATTGTACTTACACCACAGGTTTCCTCTTGAAATCTGTCACGCACTCCTCCATAGTAGATGATCTGATTAGATTTTGGATGACTTTCCTGCATAAATTTGCATTTCTTTGAGTAAAAAAATGCATTCATTTAGGACTATCGGGTTCATGCAGCACCTGCATTTCTGAGGAACTAGTTCTCTCCTAAATAAATGTTTGGCTGCTCGATTAATGGGGTGATATGAGCCATGCAGAATAGTTCAAATTTGTCAGGAAGCAGGAGAACCAGGAAGAGTGAGTTTGTTGATTCTGTGCATCACTTGAAACTCTGTTTTCTGGTCAGTCTTCTCTATGTCACCGACCTGCGGTCACAGGGCTTCTGGGTAGTGACCGAAAGAATGAGGCAGTGAGGGTTTAAGGCCTGACTTTGCATGACTGGGTAAGGGATTTACTGATCCAAAAGGACTTTGATATTGTTGTTGCTCCTTCACATTGGCAGAAGGTTGTTCAGGCTGCTCCCCAGGGCCCTTACCAAGTCTAACAGGAAATGTAGTGAAAACATTTTATTCATGAATATAAAAAACATGTTCTTTGCGTGGTCTGCTTTTATCAAACTGATTTTCTTAAAGAAAATGTTAAACATTTTAGAAAGTATTTTTTTCTTGTTTTTCTTGATAATATTTGATTCCATAATCTAATTGGCTTATAACAGACATGCTATATATTCTTAGTTTAATCTGTTTAAAATTAAAAATATGCTCTCAGCCAATCACATGGCAGAAACTCAGTGCATTTAGGGATGTAGACATGGTCAAGACAACCTGCTGACGTTCACACCGAGCATCAGAATGGGGAAGAAATATGGTATAAGTGACTTTGAACGTGGCATTGTTGTTGGTGCCAGAAGGGCTGGTGTGGTTTTTTTCAGAAACTGCTGATCTACACAGATCCACCCACATTATCACCTCTAAGGTTTACATAAAATGATCTGAAAAAGAGAAAATACTGAGTGAGTGACAGTTTTTTGGGTGAAAATGCTTTGTTGATTCTAGAGGCCAGAGGAGAATGGTCAGAGTGCTTCAAGCTGATAGGAAAGCAGCGGTAACGCAAATAATCGCTTCTTACAACCAATTCAAGACTCACCAAAATTGGACAATGGAAGACTGGAAAAATGTCACCCACTCTGATGAGTCTCGATTTCTTCTGCATCATTGAGATGGTAGGGTCAGAGTTTAGCATAAACACCATGATAGCATGGCTCCATCCTGCCTACTATCAGCAGTGTGGGGGATAGTTCCTTGCCACACTTGGGGTCTCTTAGTACCAAGTGAGCATCATTTAAATGCTAACCATGATTTGCTGCTAGCCCGTCCCTTTGTGACCACAGTGTACCCGTTTCCTGATGGCTGATTCCAGCAGGATACCGTGCCATGTCACAAAGCTCAAATCAGCTCAAACTGGTTTATTGAACATGACAATGAGTTCACTGTACTCCCCAGATCTCACTTTAATAGAGCAGCTTTGGGATGCAGTGGATTGGGAGATTTACATTATGGCTGTCCAGCCAACAAATCTGCAGCAACTGTGTGATCTTATCATGTCAGGATGGACCAAAATCTCTGAGGAGAGTTTCAAAAGCCCTGATGAAATTATGCCACAAAGAATTAAGCCAAGGCAAAAATGGGCCCAATTCAATACTAACAAGGTATACTACTGAGTATTACAATCTTATCCTTAGTGATGACAGAGATGGATGACAGAGTGATGATAGAGATGAGATGGAGTTTACCCTACAGGTGACACTCACATACTATGAAAAATACCTTTGACTCAACCCTTTAAAAAAGTGATATACAGCCAAGGACACCATGCTGTACAGTGCTGTTGTATGTGAGACAAATATCAGGTTTATACTTGACTGAAAACAGCTGCATTTATGCAATGATAACTTATTAATGTTAAATAACTGACAATGTCTTGCCAAACAAGTTACTCAAAAATACCTTTTATATAATAGAACATATTAAAGCATGTTTCTATCCCAAGAATGTATAAGTTTGCTTTGTTTTGTTTTTTCAAATTTCAGTCTCTGTTATAGAATGGCCTTGAATTTAACAACATTCAAAAACAGGCAGAGGAATCCTTCGATATCTCAAACTTCTCAGATGTTATGGATTAGCTTCCACAGCAATGTCACTGTATCCATCATACGATAGTGCAAACAGTGTTTAAATTTTAACTGGGAGGAGAGATATTTCAATTATAAGTGAAGTATTTTTTTCTTGTTCTTGTCCCTTCTCTTTTCAAGCTGTTTGTTGCTTAACAGTAAACTAATTATTAGAGAAAAAAAAAGGGCCTGTAATAGCTCTGTGTCTTTCAGCCGTATGTACCTGACAAACCTGGCTGGGAAGGTGATACAGATTGTGGATGGTGAGCAGTCATTGGGGATTAGACATGTATTGGTAGCTCTTCCTTAAAGAAATCAATTTCTAAGGAGACGCTCATTATTTGTGGCTAAATCAGGTAAATACACTGAGATTAAATGGAGAGTGATTGGGTAAAGAAGAAAAGGGGCTTGAGAAGCAAACAGATAAAAATGAGATATTTGTTAAGGAGATGCTGTTAAAGGAATTTGAATTTGTCAATATAGTCTTTGCTTTTGAACAGGTTATAGCTTCATTTGTCAACTCTAACTGAAGACTTGGCTGTAATGATGTTCCTGCAGTGAATGGCAGCCTCGGCCGTTGTATCACTGTTAAGTATTGGTAATGTCGCATTCTTCACCCTAATATACCTGATTTCTTATGCTGGATGAGTGAATTCTTGTAATAAATATGTACTTCTGTGCATTTCTCATAATATGACATTGTCGATTTGTATGATGAGAGATATTTTTGTTCGGATATTCCTATGAGAGTTGATGCTAATATGTGCAGGCAGATTGATTATTTCTGCTGCTGTAACAAGGGCCTAATGTGCTATTGCGCTGTTAAACTCTGATAATCCACAGCAACCTGAAAATAAAACAATGACCTCAGGGTTTGGCATACATGAGATTAGTTTACTTTTTTTTTTTTTTTATATTTGAAGAAAATTATTTCAAATTTTTTTTCAAGCGGAGATGAATTGAAAATAATAGCAACATAAATAATTCATACTATGCACTCAAGACTCCTGCATTTGAGCCATCATTCATAGAAATTGTATGTTTATGTTGGAAAACTGTTTTTACTTGGGAAAAGTTTCAAACAGCAAGGTTGAGAAATGCTAGCAATATCTTGATTATCCAAAGGCAGATAAGCGTTTTATTAATCACTAATTTTAAGACACTTCATTTATTGTGTTTTATTGATATAGATTTTATAGATTATGATATTTTATCAACCTATAGGGCCCTGATACTAAGGAACCAATTAACAGTATGGCATAATGACACAGCTTGTAAAAATGTTGTACTGTGCTTTCATCCAGAGATTGTTCCTTCCTGTGGACTGAAATACCCTGAAGTCACTATGATGTTGCAGTGAATACTCCTACGAACAGTGTGAATAGTATGGAAGAAAATATGCATCCTGTCTGCAATCATACCACTTTCCAGGTGCTGGGATTCTGGGCTAAATTCCAGTATTTTGAAGAACATTTGCGTGCGTTGGAAATAGGCCTTATGCAGATTTATGATGACAGCTGGTACTCTTAAAACACAAAAGCTACACACACAGATCTATGTGCCATTTTCTAGGTCTAGAAAAAAACCTAAACTATAGATATCACTGTTGTACTGTTGTGAAAATTGTTTTGTGACCTGTTGTGTGTGTCTCACATACGGTTATGGTCAAAAGTTTAGATTCAGTCAACACTGGTATGAATGTCATGGTAATAATGATTTATTTGAATTGTTTTTTTTTCAGGGTAGAACAATTGAAAAGTTGCAACATGCATACAGGCTCAAATATATTTATAAACCACCACTACTATTTGGTTAAATGTCCTTTAGCAAGTTGCACCTCAATCAGACTCTTCTGGTAAGTAGTCATTAATTCTGGCTGGACATTTGATCCCTCTTCTTGGCAAAATGGGCAGAGTTCATGTAGATTGGTTGGTTTCCTGGTACGGTTCTGGCACTTGAGCACAGTCCACAAATTTTCAGTGGGGTTGAGGTCAAGGCTTTGGGAACACCATTCCAGAAGCTTAATGGAACCATTTCTAAACAACTGCAAATTCCAAGATCATCAGTTCAAACAATTATACATAAGTAATTCTAATGCGTCACCACTTTGCCAAGATCTGGAAGAAGACTCAAACTGCCCCCTTCAGATGAGAGGAAATAGGTTAGGATGTTCAGGAACAATCCAGGAACCATCAAGGCTCAAGCCTGCCATGAAGTGGAAGCTGCTGGAACACCAGCATCACTGTCAACAGTGAAGCCAGTTTTACAACACCATGGACTGACCAAGACAGAAGCTCTTGCTCCAAAATCAACACCTTCAAGCTCAGCTGAAATTTGCAGCTGCCTCCCTGGACAAGTCAAATGTCTTCTGGAGAAAAGTTTTATTGTCAGAGAGACAAAGATTGAGCTATTTGGCCACTATGACAAGAGGTGTGTTTGGAGGAGTAAAGGTGAGGCTTTCAAACCGAAGAACACTTTACCAGCTGTAAAGCATTTTGCTGCCAGTGGCACTGGTACACTGCACAAAGTGGATGGAATAATGAAGAAGGATAAAGATCCCAAACACAACAAAACTGGGGGTGAAATGGATAAAGCATTAAGCTTCTGGAATGGTCTTCCCAAAGCCTTCACCTTGACATAGTGAAAATTTGAAAAACAACTGTATTCCTCCACACGTTTGTCACGATGAGATCATCGTCTTCTGCTGACCCTTTTAGACGAGTCTGCAGTGGGGACTAGCTTTTATTGTAAAACGAAAACCTGGTGTGGAACTTTACTCATTTGCATCTATTTGCATGACATAAGAAAATACAGTGGCTGTTTTCTTTAACATTTAACAAATGTTAGCCGAGGAGAACGCTTTGCCACAAACACAATGTGTTCAGTTTCTAAAACCCGCACAACTTTATTTTAAATTCAAATGGAGATCCAAAAGTTTGCAAATATATCAATCATGTCAACTTGAATAATAGAGAGAAGTTTCCCTTGGTGTCGGTGGAGAGCTGACAGTGTGGATTAAGATGATTTTAATCCGCCTAAGGCTACATAGACGTGAACAAAAAGGGAGTGACACTGCATGTTAAAGGTATTAATTGTTGTGACAAGTTTAATACTATTTTGTAGCTATTTTACTTGGATGTCGGTTAACCCTTCTGCTTTACTTTTCGAGATATAATTATTCAACCTCCTTCACATACTGCTTATTTTTGCATCTGCACCGCAAGAGCTGTGGACACCATCAAGATCTGGAATTGCCCTTGGAATCCCAAAGTTAATGGATTGCGGCACAGTTGAGGGTGCTGAGCAGCTATTGAAGTCCTAATTTGAAATATCTGTGGCTACCATCGGCTTAGTTTTCCTTTTTCTTCTGTGTTCAGAGAAATCATATGTCTTGCTGTGTTGTTGACATATATTTATAATCAAAGCTCAACATTTCCTCTGTAGGCCAGCTTTGAATATCACAGTCAGTCTAGTTTGCCTGCACAATTAAGAGGTATTTACAGGTATATACAATTTTCAGTTGCACAGACACACTATGTTTACCCAACCTCTACCTCAGCTTTGTCTGCCACTGCAGTTGTTTTGATTATTGCCTTTACAGCAATTACCAATTGTCTGTATTGCACTACTGCCCCCTACTTATGAGCTGTGGTAAACAAACCTTCTAGGAGGTATTCAACATGCTCTTTGTTAATACAGTAGGTTAGAAAGACATCTGCTTCTACAAAACTACACATTTGCTGCCACTCTAACCCCCACTGTTCACTAAGTTGAAAAAAAAAACATGTTTATGCATTTTGTTTGCAGTTTTTCTTTAAATATTCAAGACTTCATACATAACTTCCCATTTTCATAAAAAATCTATTCCAAAAAAAAAAAAAAAAAGAAAAAAAAAAAAAAAAAAAAAGAAAAAAAAGAAAAAAAAAAAAAAACAAAAAAAAAAAAAAAAAAAAAAATAAAAAAAACAAAAAAAATAATAATAATAAATAAA
>VUQJ01020321.1:22603-36352 GCA_015108635.1 Andinoacara biseriatus | reverse complement strand
CCAAGACTTCAAAGACAACGTGGCTTCCATCTCTGCGAACGGTACTCAGGTCCTTCCTTATCCCTGTCCGGATGACCAGTTCACCTCCCAGTTTGTAGTGAGACCAGCGTATGTCTGATTTCTGTTTCTTTAATGATTCCTGCATCATTTTCAATTCGTAATAATTCACCAAATTATTTTCTTTCCTTATTAGTTAGTGGATTGCAATCAATTGCTTTCATTATTTTTCATGTGAATTATCTTCTTTTTTCTTGATTACTGACAAATATGTCTGCCAAATATATGGAATGTGTTTTTTTTTTTGCCACATATGAGTATCCTTTCTAGCATATTTTACTGACAAATAAACAATGGTTTTTTTTCCGATAATTTTTGTGTGCGTATTGATCTTCTTTTGAAAAAATCGGTTCCTGAAAAGAGTATATGAATCCTAATATAAACTGCAACACGCTATTTAGCCTGATTTGAAACATGAAACAAGCTTAAATGTGGCCAAGTTAGATTATTGGCAAAATTGATTTATAGGTTCATGCTGATTTATACATGCTGATTTATTGTTATAAAAACACAGTGTTTTTCCCACAGGTTTTAGCCAGGTTCTAGCAAATTTATTACTAACACGGACATGAACCCTGCTTAAAATATGTCTGCTGTCATGACCTCAGCCATTTTGTTACTGTCCAGAAGGAGAAAGAAGTATGACACTTTTATGAGTAATGAAATGAAGGCCAATCCAGGAGATACTGCATGCCTTTGCACTGATTTTTTTTATCTTGCTAGCTTGACAGAAACAACCATGTTCTTTATAAAAGTTATGCTCCAACCAGGAACTTTGTAACACTGATCTCACTGAAGCCTCACCTCCCCGCAGGCTGGTTGTAAAAAAAAAAGTAACTCCTATCAGAAAAAAGAACCAAACTGTAAGAATAGGTTTTACTATTTAAGTAGTTATTTTATCCGAGAAGCTAAGGTTGCAGTTATATGCATTTAAAACAGACTCCATATTTTAAAAGATGCACATGTTCATACACTGGACATAAGGACACAGTTTTCCAATCTACAAGACACCTTTGGCACATTTCTAAGGTGGCCCTGAGAGGTCAAACACACTGCAGTTAAAAAAACCACACACCAGCAAACAGAAAAAAACTGCAAAAACACACAAAAAACACTGTTTAAATTAAATAAAACACAATGGAAATGGAACGGGAAAAAAAAAGAAACAGAAGTTGAATAAAATGCAGTAGAAGTAGAAACAAACTAAATCTCACAAAACGCAACAGAAGTGTTTTCAGGGAGACAAAAATGCAACGAATCTGCGGAAGTGACGAGCTAACAGTAAACGGCTATTAGCATACACGTGTCTACACTATCATACAATCACTTTTTATTTTAAATTATAGATTTATTTATCTCTACACAACATAAGGGGAGCAGCAAATGTGAACGTGGTTACAAAGTCATCTCAGTGGTCAGAGACGTAACATGATTCTGAAAAGGCAGCCAGACTTTATAAAATTTATCATCCGACCCTCTTAAGGAGTATTTTATTTTTTCCAGTTTCATCTTTTATCCAGCGTGTATGCGTGGGTGGGTGCGGATCCTTCCAGCGAACAAGGATCATTTTCTTAAGTTGCTGAGCATTTGACTCCAGCCACCAGACATTTCTCTGGCAATATTTTCAACTGACGTGTAGTTGCAACAGGTGGCGCCCTTGAACTGATACACCCACATGGATAATGACAATAATGGCAAGTGGAATCGTACAAACATCTCCTTCACCTTGCATGTGAAAAGGGTCAAAGGACGCACATAAAAGTCTTAAAAGTTAAACGGAAAACAACAACTATGTCAACTTTTTCATCACCAGGTGCTGAATGCAAAACTGTTTGCAGGGTTTTGATCAAAGTGTCCTCATCATGAATCACGGACGTTTTTTTATACCAGAAGCCAGACTGTCTTCAAGTCTTCCCACATTTTGTGTTCACGCAACTGAGAGTCACACATGACAAAGTTTTCCCTACATGTCTGGGCAGGTGGGTTAAACCACCACAACAGCTTTACGGAACCATCGGATTATGCAATCGGTGTGTACTGTAGATTTTAAAATGACTGAATACAAAAATGCTTTAGACTAGTGAAGTGATCAGTTCACAAGTAATCTTATCCCAAGATGTTTATTTAATGTACAATAATGCATCCACTAGAAGGAAAGGTTTGGCTATTTCATCATAAGGGCAGACTTCTTCTGTGAGTAATATCTGGCAGTATTTTCATTCTTGTGTCACTTGACCCGCCAAATAATTAACCCCACATGTTGTGACATATTCTTTTTGTTTGGTTAGCCCCTGAATTTTGAAATTCCACTGCATGGTTTTTATGAACAATGGTCTCCTTACTATGTAATCTTCATTGTTTGAACAGCCTCCAGAATTTCCCAATTTCCCCTGATGTCAGATGCAACTAAGTGTGTTGTTATAGTAAAAGTGCACAACAACATAATAGTCTATGTTGCAAGCATGACAAAGAATTAGTTGCATATTTATTCTGTTTTCAGGCAGGCATTTTTATGACTTTTTAATAGCAGCTTCAACACGATACATTTGAAAATTATGGTATAAAGCTGCACTGATATCTTTATATTGATATTGTAATACCAACAATCTAATGACTAAAGTGGAATATAAAACAAATGCCACAGTGATCACAATCTTTTAGTACATTATTATTTATATTTTCTCTCAAATCCCCAATCAGTCTCTTTCAGCTACAGAAATTGCAGTCAAGTTTTCGTGAGAGTGCACCGAGTCCTGTACTATTGTGGATCAGTTTTATCCAACTATTCTTCACAGCATTGGTTCAGTTCATTGACGTTTGCAAGTATTTTTTTATGTACTTACTATAAAGTCCCACCACAGCATTTCAGTCTGGTTGAAGTCTGAACTTTGAGTGGGCCATTAAAGCACCTTGATTCTTTTCTTTTTCAGCCATTCTATGGTGGATTTGCTTGTGCCCTTGAGGTCAATTTTCCTGCCTAAAGGTCACTGTTCCAGAAGTTTTGTGGTTTGTTCAGATGCAACTTTGCAAACTCAAGCTGTGTGAGAGATGAGGCTTCCCCCTGGCAACCCTTCCAAACAAACATTTCCACTCTTACTCTAATTGTGCTCTTGTGAACTTTAACATTTAACATGCTGTTGCCATAGGGTCTTATATGTAATACTTGGGGGTGTTTTTGCAATTCATCTGAGCATTGCGCAGTGTGACCTTGGGGTGACTTTCCTGGAAGATTGTGACATTGTGTTAGTGCCAGACCTTCTGCTTTTGTAGAGGTCGTCACACTAGCCGATGATCAGTTAATCAAGTGCATTTGATTAGCAGCACCTGGCTGCTAAAAACTTGCAGTTTTTCCTCAATCGCTCTGTCGATTTCACCACCATTTTATGACCTAGACATCAAATTGTTTTTTACTTTTATTAAAAACTGACTGATGTTGGAAAAAGTACTGCAAAAATGTGGGCCTAGTGTGGAGTGTAGAGTGTTTTGACTCAAAAATGGAATGTGAAGGATTTATTTGATGATACTTGTGAAACTGTTTGCATCAGAAAACAGACAAAGCAAATATATAGAATGAGAGAACACCAACTACAGAATAGTCCAGTAAAGTCACGCTACATACATTCAGCAGCCACTTTATTAGGAACACCTGTTCAACTGCTCATTAATGTAAATATCTAATCAGTCAATTATGAGTCAGCAATTCAAAGCATTTAGGCCTGTAGAAATGACAAAGACAGCCGGATGAAGTTCAATCTGAAAATGCTGACCTACTGAGATTTTCCCACACAACCGTCTTTAGGGTGAAGCCTTGCACATCTTGGCATTTTCTCAGTCCGCTTTATGAGGTAGTCACCTGGAAGGGCTTTCAGTTAACAGCTGTGCCTTTTCAAGAGTTAATTTCTTGAATTTCTTGCCCTCTTATTGTGTTTGAGACCATCAGTTGTGTTGTGAATAGGTAGATTTGGTATATTTGGGTAATGTTCTAATCCATATTATGGCAAGAACTACTCAACTAAAGAAAAATGACAGTTCATCATTACTTTAAGAAATAAAGGTAACAAACTTTGAAAGTCTCCTCAAATGCAGTTGCAAAGACCATCAAACATTATGATTAAACTGGCTCACATCAGGACCACCCCAGGAAAAGACCAAGAGTGTTCTCTGTTGCTCAGGATCAGTTCATCAGAGTTACCAGCCTCAGAAACAGCAAGTTAACAGCACCCCAGATAAGAGCCCACCTAAATGCTTCACAGAGTTCAAGTAACACAAACATCTCAACATCAACTGTTCAGAGGAGACTGCATGAAAGACGCACAACAAGACGTAGAGAATGGCTTGGGTCGAGGAACAAAAGGAATGGACATTCGACCAGTGGAAATCTGTCCTTTGGTCTGATGAGTCCAAATTTGAGATTTTTGGTTCCAAATGCCATGTCTCTGCAAGAGGCAGGAAAGGTGAGCGGATGTTCCTACATGTGTAGTTCCCACCATGAAGTATGGAAGAGGAAGTGTGATGGTATGGGGGTGCTTTGTTGGTGACACTGTCGGCAATTATTCAAAATCCAAGGCACACTTAACCAGCACGGCTACCAAAGCATTTTGCATGCCATCTGGTTTGTGTTTAGTGGGCCGATCATTTGTTTTTCAAAAGGACAATGACCCCAAACACACCTCCAGGCTATGTAAGGGCTAGTTGGCCAAGAAAGAGGGTGATGGAGTGTTGCGTCAGATGACCTGGCCTCCACAATCACCTGATTTAAACCCAGTTGTGACGGTTTGGGATGAGTTGGACCGCAGAGTGACTTTTAGAGTTTTTTCTAAAAGGACTATATTATCCTGTAGCTGGAATGTTGGAAAAACATCCAACAAATTGCTGATTTACTCCTCATCTGTTGGATGTGTACAGAGGCAATAGTTTGCTACCACATTTGCATTTCCCTGGGGATGAAGAGGTTAAACAATTGCGCAACACCGAATCCCCTCTTTAAGTTGTTCATTGTTTGAAGTGCTTCCCACGGTTTCAAAGTCATGGGCTGGTAACGCTGTTGTCTGTAGAGGAAATGACTGTACATTTATTCCCAAACAACTTCTTAAGCATGTGCCCGTTAAATAAAAGCGAAAGTTCCTGTAAACACGCACCGTAGTTCCTCGGAGAGGCACCAGTTATTAAAGCTTTCTGAAACGAATAAGGGCGCCTTATGGACATTATCAGCCGACTCATTGTGACTAGCCATTCGGCACCACCCTGTGGACAGTTGAGACCATTTGACCTCAGAGTGCGTGAAACTTCAAACAGATGTTTTTCTTCCACATTGCTGTCCCTGAAGCAATTTGCTAATGCTGATTCACAGTCTTCCATTGTCACCAATGAAATGCGAATAGCTGCAATGATGAATGGAAAGTTATTGGAAATACCCCGCGGGTTGTGGCTGGGGGTACAACAGGGGATGGACAGTTAGAAATCTACATGGCGGTCAGGTCATGTGCAGCGTGTGCAGATAACAGGGCAGGGGGGTGTTTGGGACTCAGAGGATGTGGGTCACTGCCACAGCACCCACCAGTACCCACAATGAAAACCTCTTTTTATGCCTTACTGGGCACTTCCTTTTGAGAGTATTCCTGGCCTTGCAAGTCTGTAATTTAGGGAATAGAGGTTCAGGCCATTTTTAAGCCCCTTTTGGCATTTGTAGCTGGTAATGTACACAGAAGGGGCTGCTTACATTGCACTTCTTTAACAAATCCACCCTCTTTCAACAAATTAAAACCAAATGTTGATACAATCATCCAGATCTCGACTGGTGAGTAAAAATCTGCTCTAAAGAGAGAGTCGCAGTGTGGGAAATCGCTCAGAATGGTCATGCTCTGAGGTAATTTGAAATATGCCCAGTAGCCGAGGCTGCGATCTGAGCAGAACGCACCACATCAGTCACCATCTCAGTGTAAAGGAAGCAGACTGTTTGGACAGGGGGCGGCAGGCTTTGCCCTTGAGAAGGCATCTGTTGTTCCCCCCGAACGCCTCTGGTAAACTGTTAAGTCAAATGTAAGCATATTTCCGGCAAGTTCATCTGGGACGTGTCACTTCCTTTTTATATTTGTCTTTTGTTCTTCTCACACCCATCTTCTGTGGTATCGTCCCTGTAAAGTCTTTTGTTTCTGGTAAATTGCGCTTTGCTTGCGAGTCATACTGACTTACCAGATTTCTAACAATTTGGGAATTTTCCCTACCTAACTACCGGTAATCTTACACGTGAAGGTGAAGGTAAACAAGTGTCCAAATTTAGCCATCGGCAAAGAAAGCGCATCGCAGAGGTGACACTGAATTGGTTGTACCGTTTTGCTTTCTTCCCTTATGGCCTGTTTTTACACAGACATCAGGCAAGAGACCTGTGGAAAAGAAACCAGGCAAAAATGCTCAGCCATGGAAAACAGTGGAAATATTTGCCGGAGTGGCCAGAGGACTCACAGTCAGTGGCCAAATATGATGTCAGGGTGCAAGGCAGCCACAGCAGATACAGTCCTCGCTCTCTCTATCTCTCTCCATCTCCCTCTCCCTCCTTGCTCATTCTCTTCATTCATCGTTAGGTCTAATCGCTGAATACTGTACATCATGCCCTCACTGTGATCTCTCCTTTCTGCGCCAGAATCAACACGAGAGGCCGCAAACCTAAAACTCTTAAGATCCTCAGTTTCCTGGGGCAGCAGTAAACTTTCCATCTATTTCTGTACATAAATATGGGATGAGAAACAACTCAAGAATTTGACTATAACATAATGTTTCTTTCACAGAAGCCTGGGGCTGGGGGTGGGGGCTGATGCTGAATTGCTGCCAGATTGAGTTCATTAACTTTAAGGGCATGATGTCACTTCTCTCCACTGTGCCACACCTCCTCCTTTACAGACAGTTTTTTAAGAGTTCCTGAAAGTGGCTATAGATGCATGAACACTCTCACTAAATTCCACCCACAGATAACTACGCAGCGTGGGCTACGCATTACTCATCTTGACCCACGTCAGAATTGACTCATATGTGAATTGTCATTTGTGCAAATGTTTAAAGCAGCTAGAATCAATATTTTTGTGACAGTGAATCAAATGAAGGCATGACAAGAACTGGCAACATGAAAGGAGTCGAGTGATGAACCTGCAGAGATTTGTGGCCTGAATTTCCTGCAGCTTAAGTGAGCTTTAGAACAAATTTTAGTAAAATGTTTATCAGTCCAGGCTGCAGCTTTGCCGCATGGTTTCACTCTCACGGTCTCATTGATTTTTAGAGCATAATTGCTTGAAACCTGACTGATGAAAAGGCAGAAATTTAGTTTATCGACACCTAAAAACAGACACTAGATGGTGGAAATCAAACCACTTCATTTGATAAGACAAAAAGTTGCAAAAGTTTTATAACTTCCACAGTATTTCCCCCACTTTGTCCCGCTGTTACTGCAAAAAACCTTCAGAGAGTCACGAGCTATCCTATTCTGCTGAGACAATCCCTAATGAGGAATGGTGTCCAGCAAAGACAAAATCATAAATATCATATGTTAAAAATATTAGATTACTATTAAAACAAACAAAGCTACTGTCCTTATCTAACGCTTTAAGTGAGCCACACAAACACACACACACACACACACAAACAAATAAATAAATTGTCCAGAAAGGCTTTTTGGTCCAAAGTTGTATTTTAAGTTAGTAACATAGTTGTAAATGTCAGTAAGATTAAGATGATGTCTTCTTGCCTCTGGAGCAGAATCCAGATGTTGAGATTTGAGTATACAGCTCTTTGTGAGTTAAGCTTTTTGATGACTTTTGTGAGTATTTTAATATAATCTTTTGAGAAATTTTTAATATGATTGGAGAAGCACATGTTAGATGGCAGGAGATGATAGGTGTTAACATTCCATTTAAAATGCAGTACAGTAATGTAGCTAGGTACATCAACTCTAATACTGTACTTGAATACACAACTGAGGTATTTGCTACTTTACTTGACTATTTTTATTCCACGTTTTACTTCTCTACCATATTTCAAAGGGAGATGTTACGCTTTCTACTATTGTTTCCTAGAAGAAATTATAAAATGTGAAAAAAACAAGAGTTTATGCAGTTGAAACAAAACAAGATATTAGTCTTGTTTAATTAGTAGTAAAATGGGGCAATATTCTGGATGGAGTAGACCACTTTTAGATTAGATTGGATTAGATTAGATTAAACTTTATTAATCCCTTTGGGAGGGTTCCGTCAAGGAAATTAAAGTTCCAGTAGCACTTTTTACATTATAGGCACACAAGCAGAAATATAGTCGGAAATATACAAGAATATACAAGCAAATGAATAAATGGATAAATAATAAAGATACAACATAGACAAAGAAGAGATGTCTGACAGATGAGGTGATATGATATAAGTGATTTTAATACTTTTAGCTGCCTATTTTCTATGATAATACCTGTATACGTATCACTTTCACTGCAAGGCTTTTACTTTACATTTAAGTCATGGCGTGCACACAAACGTGGTTATTAGGCAAGACTTCATATTTTTAAAAAGCCGTAAGACTTCTGGGATCGTGTGTCAGAGGGTGATGCTGTTGGTTATCACCGTGATTTCCTAAAAACAATCATCCGCCTCCTCGTACTGTAAAATTATGACAGCGCGTTGCGTAGTTTACGGGGTGCGTGTGTAAAGTCGGGAGCTCCTGACCTTTGCTGCGCTCCCGTCCACGGGAAGGTGTGTGTGTGTGGGGGGGGAGGAGTTTGCTGGCATAATAAAACGCGGCTGCTGCTGAGGGTAGTGGAAAACAGATTTGGAGGAGGTGTCAGAGCGCAGTCTTCAGAAGGAATCAATGCTCTCTCATCCCTTGTGCATCTTATACTTTGACGAGGACCGTCGTGTGTTGATTTGAAGCTGAGGATAGCGGCTCTTTTCCGTTAAGCCTGCCAGACAGACTGCTCAACCGCATAAGTTCGCTCATCTGTAGTTTCTTCCTCCTGTTTTAGTTAGAAAGCGTAGTTTTCAGAGATGACCTGGACGATGAACAGATGTTTTGTCACTCTTGCCATCCTGTTTCTTTGGCGAGTGGAAGAAATGGCAGAAGCCTGCAGCTGCTCCCCGGCGCATCCTCAGCAGGCGTTTTGCAACTCAGACGTCGGTAAGTTGATTTGCAGACTAACAATCAACATATAAAGTTGTGTTTTGTCATTAATGCATTAGTCAGTAATATCTAGGATGAACTGGTTTATTTTTTTTCCACAAGGAAACCATCTATTCTGAGAGGAAAACTGCTCCGCTCTTGTGTTTACAGTTATAGTGGGAGGAGGATTGAATTTTCCGTCCCCCAGTCTTTCTTTCCACCGCCCTCCTCCTTTTTTTTCTCTAATCATCTGTTGATAGTCTCAAGGCTCCATAGACGCATCAATGTACTGTTTGGAAATTTATACCCTTCTTTACCATTTTAGGCATCATCTACAGTATAAAGGCACCAAATGTAAAACAACCCCCCCCCCCTTTTTTTTTTTTTGTTGCCACATGATTCCTTGTTGTCGCTAAGGAATGTTAAAAACAAAAATTGTAGAGTTTGACAGGGAAAAAACATAACTGCTGTCTTTCTCCACATCACCATCTTAGTGATCATCTAGTTTTGGGGCACTTAGATTACTGTGAGGCAATTTGATTTAATCCCACTCAAAGGCTACGGAGGATAATTTCCCTTTAATTTTAGCTATTACAAAACACTACTTATTGCTGCCTTCAACACAGGCCTTGAGCTAACGGGAATCTTAACAGTGACCAGCTTGTGCAGCTCAGGGCCTTTTTTCTTGCTTGTGAGATGGCTGAGTGTGTGGCATGTATACAGAAGGTGACTTATTCTGAGATTTCTACTCATTGGATTCCATTGCTCAAGAGGATGAATAAACTTTATTATGCTACCTGGAAATTTAAAGCAACGGAAAGTCGGCTACTGGGCATTAAAGGGAAGACAATTTATCTTTCTTCTCTTTTTTGCACTTTAGGCCTTAGAAAGAGAGCATTTTAAAATAACTTTAGTTCAGCTTTTTGATGAGGTAGATTGTGCAGGACCATAGGTAAACTAAGCTGATTCATTTCATCTCTTAGGTCAGTTTCTAACATGACCTTGACCCTGCGCTCCTGCTTCAGCACCATGGATAGACCCTCGTACAAACATAAACCACTACAGAGTCAAGGGATCGGTCTTTCTTTGCCAAAGTTTCTTGAGTTTGTTTCTTTGTGTCTGCAGCCAGCGTGAAAGAGCGTGCTCAAGTTAGTTAGAGAAGAATAACACCCTTGACAACAGTTCAACAAAGTTGCCCGGTCACAAAGAGGGCAGTCAACGGTTGCATAGTTGCACAACTTATTCATGCGTCAGAGAGGCGTTTTGTAAGTTTGTGTGATCACTGGCATTTCAAATCACTGTCTGCCACACAGAAAATGGATGTACTGCTGCCTCTGTGGTGTGAAGAAATGCTACATTAAGCAAGTGCATTCAAAATGAAAGTCATGACCAACCTTGGGTAGTTTTCTTCTTCAGTTTTTTAAAAATTGCCAAACAGTCCAACAACATTAAAGTACTGCTAAAGTTGCACATATGTAGTGCTGGTTAGGGTGTCTGGAGTATACAGAAAATTACTAAATTCTAAGAAGGTCACTGCTTGATACTAAAATTATTGGGTTAGTGAGGTCTGTTGAGCCTTAAGTCAGAATGTTTAATGTCATGAAGATGATGCTGCAGACATAACCAGCTTAATTTGCAGAGAATTGGTTAGACTTGAAGATGGGTTGGTTTGAGAATAAGAGCTAAAAATAAGTAGCACCTTTTTAGTATCCAAAGCAACCCCTGGGTGCTGTAGGAACAATACAAAAAACAGTGACTCCTTTTAAAGTATGATGTTCTACAAATTTTACTTTTAAGTCCCCCAGGAATTTAAAATCTATGGTGTTTTTATATGACAGGGCTTGTGCTACACTTTGAGGTTATATATCTGGAACAACAGTGATTTGAAGTTTCAGTTCTTCCACTCGTGGCTAAATCACAGACCTGTGAAGATGATTGGTTAAATCAGACATGGCTATTTTAGGAGGGGACAACCTCTATTTGGCACTCTACTGTTTCTTGGGAAGTTTAACATTTTTTTCAAACTCTCCAATGACATGTTCCTATTTACTCAAGTATGTTATTGGTCTGTTTTGTGCAGAAGAGTCAAATGTCTTGTCTAAGATCCCCTTTTATGGGAGCCAGCACAGAGCCTGATAAAGCAAACAAGTTTGGGGAAAAAAAAGTGACGGCAACTGATTGGGTTATATGGATTCATGTAGCACTTGCCTTGGTACAGCCCTCAGATTTGATTTTGTTGTAAACATCTAGTTCCAATGTCAAAAGAGTCAGATCAGTCTTTCCTCATAAATGGAAATCTATCTCCTGGCTCCTTGGCTGAGGCAGAGGAATAATGGGCATTCATGAACTGCACCCATTATGTATCATCTTTTTTAGCTTTTAAATTTAAAATGTGTCTGTACTGGGGTTTTGTTGTGAAGACATAAAATGAGTCATATCAGTCCCTGAACAGAGAGTTAACTTTAATGTGACTTGTGGGATAAAAGCAGCCCTGCAAGCTGTGCAAACAGTGCTGATATTAAAACCAGATTTCCATCCTTTGAGCCTGACCAAATGTGTGCAAATTCCCACAACAGCTGCTTTAAACTCCAGCATCACTTGCAAAAGCGTTGGATCAAACCATGCAGTGGATGCTGCTTGTGTTTGCTGGCAACTCCCGTTTAGAAAGTTGCATGTGAACATTGTGTTCACAACCTCAGTCACATGCAGACTGGGGGTGGGGGGTGGGGGGGTGGAGAAAACTGAAAAACCGTTAAGTAAACTGTACATTTTGGTGCAAGGCAGAATAAAACTAATAGCATCTGCAAACACAGATGCGGTTTTAAAAGCTACTTTTGGCTGCTTCCTTATCACAAGGAGTTGCCAAAGCAGGTAGCGCTCACGTGTTGGATTTGGCAGAGTTTTACACCGGGTGCTCTTCCCGATGTAACCCCAAAGGGGATTTGTGTCTCCAGCGACCAGCAACCTTTTGCTTAACAAGCAAATGCCACACACACACACACACACACACACACACACACACACACACACACACGCCCACGGTGATGAGGCCCTATAAATTTCCACTTTTAAGAGAAAACAAAAAAGATTATGGTGGATTAATCCGCGTCTCTTCGGACGAGATCAGCAGTCAGTTGGAATTTGTACTTTACTTTTTGCTCATTCAAACTCTGACCACTTTGTGGCTCCTCGGAGAGGAAAATGAGGGCACGTGCTCTTCAATTACATGACATGCATTTGCTTTTTTATTTATTTTTTTTCTCTTTGTTTTCAAAAACCCTCCCATGACCACAATAGTGCATGCAAAATATTCTGTTTATTGTTTGAGTAACTAGAAAATTAGATGGTTCCTTCAGTTCCCAGTTTTGTGAAACTTGTGATTTTTAAAGGGCTTTGTCAGCCTGTTCCAGTAAACATCAAACCCCTGAGAGAACTGTGTACACACTGTGTACCAGCACAGAAAATTAGGTTGTATTTCTAAACTGCTTTAGCCCGAGGAGGGAAAAAAACACATCAGATTAAATAGGTGGGAAGTGGATGTTACGGGATATGACATAAATAAATAGTCAGATATTCTCATGTTGATTGTGACTTAAATGAGCTAACCCTAATTCTAAAAATGCTCAAATTATATATCGTCATCCTGTGCTTATTTCCACCTGCTCTAATATATGCTTTTAGGAGTAGGAGAAAAGGTCTCTGTTTGATTCGACACATTTGAGCGAAGGGGATTACCACTAATCCACTCTGCAGAGAAGCTGGAGGGTTTCTCGGCACCGGTACCTCTCTGTGCATCAAAACGAGGGAGGGACTTTGTGATATGTAAACAACAAAAAAGAAAAATCTGGTGACTGGTGTAGCTTATCCCTTAACACAGCTTTTCTTTTGTAATCCCTGTTGACTTTAAAGGGCCGTCTTTTCCTTGTATACACAGGAGATTGTTAGGCTAAGAATACCTCTGCAATGTGACTGCCATTTGTGTCTGTTCCCGTGCTCGCTGCACAAACCATCCCCATCACTCCATCACTCCATATGTGCACACAATCTCCTTGATTCCCTTTGCTAAGGATTGATGGTTTAGACCCTTAAAAGGAGATGTTCTCTAAGCCTCGTCGAATGAGGGCACACATGGCTCGCAGCTTCATACCTTCATATAAAAAAGCAAATGAAAAGGCCTGATCTTATTTGGCAAGGAATGATCAGAGACAGTCAGTAGTTGCTACCTTGGGAAAACAAGGACTGGACTGGAACTTGAGAGAGAACATCTGGTTAGCGTTAGCTTTGTCCCTTGTTTCCTCCTTTTAAAAGCCAGATTTTAAGTCATTTTGTGAACCTTTTTTTTAAATCGTTGCAGTCTTGTGGATTTACAGTAATCATCGGGTGTCTAGTTGCAAGTGTTGTGATCACACTGTACTGTACTTCTACATTTGAACACAGATAAGAGGGAATAGAAACTGTGAAAAACACAAGTCATATTTTTTGTTGTCTACTCAGGATTTTAGCTCAACGGGCTCATCTGTATGGCTCTAATAGTAATTTTCCACCCAAGCTTCTTCTTTCTTT
>VUQJ01020320.1:1362-12744 GCA_015108635.1 Andinoacara biseriatus | reverse complement strand
AATGGTCACAGAGTTGTTTTGAAGCTACTCCTTTGTTATTTTAGCTGTGTGCTTAGGGTCATTGTCTTGTTGGAAGGTGAACCTTCGGCCCAGTCTGAGGTCCTGGACACTCTCAGGATATCTTTGTACTTGGCCGCATTCATCTTTCCTTCAGTTGCAACCAGTCGTCCTGTCACTGCAGCTAAAAAACACCCCCACAGCATGATGCTGCCACCACCATGTTTCACTGTTGGGACTGTATTGGGCAGGTGATGAGCAGTGCCTGTTTTCTCCACACATACAGCTTAAAATTAACGCCAAAAAGTTCAATTTTCGTCTCATCAGACCAAAGAATCTTATTTCTCATAGTCTGGGAGTCCTACATGTATTTTTTGGCAAACTCTATGTGGACTTTCATATGTCTTGCTCTGAGGAGAGGCTTCCGTTGGGCCATAAAGCCCCGACTGGTGGAGCGCTGCAGTGATAGTTGACTTTGTGGAACTTTCTCCCATCTCCCTACTGCATCTCTGGAGCTCAGCCACAGTGATCTTTGGGTTCTTCTTTACCTCTCTCACCAAGGCTCTTCTCCCACAATTGCTCAGTTTGGCTGGACGGCCAGGTCTAGGAAGAGTTCTGGTCATCCCAGACTTCTTCCATTTAAGGATTATGGAGGCCACTGTGCTCTTAGGAACCTTGAGTGCTGCAGAAATTCTTTTGTAACCTTGGCCAGATCTGTGCCTTGCCACAATCCTGTCTCTGAGCTCCTTGGGCTCAGATTCTCCTTTTGACCTCATGATTCTCATTTGCTCTGACATGCACTGTGAGTTGTGAGGTCTTATATAGACAGGTGTGTGCCTTTCCTAATGAAGTCCAATCAGTTTAATTAAACACAACTGGACTCCAAAGAAGGAGTAGAACCATCTCAAGGAGGATCAGAAGAAATGGACAGCGTGCGAGTTAAATATGAGTGTCACAGCAAAGCGTCTGAATACTTATGACCATGTGATATTTCAGTTTTTCTTTAATAAATTTGCAAAAATTTCTACATTTCTGTTTTCTTTCTGTCAAGATGGGGTGCTGAGTGTACATTGAGAAATAAAATGAACTTTTTTGATTTTAGCAAATGGCTGCAATGAAACAAAGAGTGAAAAATTTAAAGGGGTCTGAATACTTTCTGTACTCACTGTATGATTGTACACTGATTATTGCATATCCTGTATGTTACAAACAATTATGAAAGGGTAGATTGCCCTGGCCACACAGGATTAGAGACTCGTCGTGCAATCATCTGGCAACCGCTAGTCACGAAGGGAAAATTCCTGTATTCCCCAACTAGTTGGCAGCGGTTGCTGGCACTCACTGTGAAATTGACTGCTAAAGCCTCGAGCATGCAGGCCTACAGACTAGTTAGTGACTCCCTGGTAACCGCAGGTTGTGAGGAAAATCTTTGCAAATGAATGCTGGAGGTTTCTGGCAACTGCTAGGTGGAATTGGTCTCAAAGAGGTATGTGGTATTGCACTGAGAACCTTCCTGTGACTGCTTTGGTCACCAACAGATTGTTGCAGTTGCCCGTAGTTTGCATGGGAGATGCCGACTTGTTTGCAAACACTCTCTAACTACCAGCAGAGTAACACTTGTAAAAAGTGTGATTCAAACGGAGAACGTTCACCTTAAGAGTAAAAGTTAGGCCTAACTGCTGAAGCCAACACGTTTCAAATGGCAGACCTTTCATTTTGAAGGCAAACGGTCTCTTTTTGTATGCAACAAAAGTCAAGATCCTCTGTCCAGCCTACAGCTGACCATGGCAACCTGCTAGAAATCAGAGCAATCACAATGAAGATATTGGTGTAGCACCCTCTGGGCCCTCTTTCTCACTGATATTACCTGGTGACAGCCAGCAACCTCTAGCAACCGCTTTCCAACTGGGAATACATATTTTTTCCCTAGCGACTGGAGATTGTCAGGGGATTGCCAACCTGTCCTTAGGCCTGTGACTGATGCCTAACCGATAAAAATCAGGTCACTGTCTTCCTTTCAGTGTTTGTGCCTTCCTAAATATTTATTTGCCTCAAGAATGAGAAGAATTCATCTTGTCTTGAAGAATTCAAAGTTAGCAATTTTGAAAGTGTTTATATTAAGATCTTTCAATCCTAGATAGCTGCCTTGAGCTGTTTTGTGTGTTTTTCAAGAACTCAAAGTCTTAGTTTGACTCATTTGTATGTTATTATTGAATTTATGTAGATGATTAGCAGTGACTTCTTCCTATAATGTACAGTGGGCTATTGTTAGCCTATAAGAGTCTCTAAGCCCCACTAGAAACCCGTTGAGGCGAGGTTAAATTACCAACAAGGCAGCTTCTCTCTTGGGCCCCATGATCTTGGGAGCTCCCACGCTCCATTTTTATCAAGTGTGTTTGGGCCGTAAGGCAGGTGCTGCATTTTTTTTCCCTGTCTTATAGAGAGATCTAGTTAAAAATATAAAATGGTGCTGGACATTTCCACCTTTATAGGCCCAAATCTAGTAATACGCACCAAAACAATCAAAACACAGCTTGTATTTATTATCAAAGGGTCAGCTAAGGTTGAGATCTGTAATGGCGTTTTTGTATATGCTTATTTAACTCATTTATTTTGGCTTGTAGGTTAAACCAGTGGGTGAGAGGTTAAAACTTTGCAGTTACTGCTGTCAACAGTGCTCCTTTATAACCAGATTGTAGTTTGTCAGGTTGTAATTGCTCTGATGGCAATAAAACAAAACTGCTGAAGACACTTGAGTAAAAAAAAATCTTTTGATCCACCTCATGTTACTCAGTAGCATCCTAAATCTGTGCCACATAGCTGTTGTCTAGTTGCTTCAGAAGTCTTAATTTTTGGGCACGCACTCTTCTTCTGTGCCGATGCCCCTTCGTGATTACTGGGGTGCAAAAAGGTGCTCTAAATGCAGAGCCAGAGCAGCCGCCACACTGAACTAATGGCTCCTTTTCCATCCATGTCTCTAAGAATTTCAAGCTTCAAAACAGTAATTTCTTACTAAAGGCAGATATTGTGCTGTGACCAACCCCAAACGGCACTGCATCAGTGACTACAGTAACGCTGTGTTTGCTTCCAGTAAAGTTTCTATGTTGGTCACAAATTGGCTGCCCGCCTCAGTCAGGGAAAAATATGCTGCTTTTTATAGGAAGCCTGCATTTTAGGATCTTTTGTCTTGGAAATGAACATTCCTCATGTTGCTTTCAAAAAACATACCAGGCTGCAACAGCAGCAACTGCCTTTTTGTTTATTCCTATCAAAAATCATGTTGGTAGTTACTGAATAACACTTGGCACTGCAGTATAATGGGTGCATTATGCATATTTTATCTTTACCCCGTGGGGAATTTACACGAACGATAGGTCCTCAAAGCATATTTAGCCACACTTGGGGGAATGTGTGTTTATTTTATTGTTTGCTCCACCTCTGGCCTGACCTTCACATTGAAATATCTTGACAACTAATTGTTGGATTGCCCCAAATTCTGATAACAAATTCATCCTAAGTCGTGATGATTGCAATGATCCCCTGACAGATTTCAGCCCTCATTTCCTCTTTGACAAACACCCAAATACGATCATACCCATCAAACCGATTACTTGGAGCAAAATAGTGTTTCCTGTATGATCCATGACTTTGATGATGCCCTGTTATTTCCTCTAGTGCCACCATAAGGCTGACATTTGTGGTATTGAGTTGAATGTGTCTCCAGTGTTTGGCAGAGGTGGATTGTGATGACATTCCCATTCCTGTACTTTGTGTTTAATGCTAATGGAAAAGTGTAGCTTTGCTAGCATGTTGAAAAAAGGGGGACCATTATGTATTTTTACTGCAAGACATCGCCATGAACCAGAGAGCAGCTTCACAGTGCCACTAGCATGCCCTTAGACTGAATTTTGTTTTTTCCCACAACACGATCAAAAATGAGCCTGTACATGAAGGGATTAATGAGTGCCCTCAAATCTTTCTGTCAAATATAAAAAACCCTGAGTGCATCTTGTTATGTGGGCGAATGAAAGATTGGAAGACTGAAATGTTAGAGAGGTGTGAAGGCAAACCAACCTTGTAGACCTTGAAAGATGAATGCGTGGGGAATACTTGCATAAATTGAATACGCCGCGTTGGGGTTGGATTTGAATGACGATTTAATAGTTTAATACTCACAACTGGCCTTCGAGTCTTTTCCCACCTGAACCGTGTGTGGGACCTTTCATTTAGCAGTCTCTTTGTCCACTAGGTTTACAGCCGTCCTTTCTTTGTCGTCAGCCTTACGAGAGGAGCGTTTGTGTGTGTGTGTGTGTGTGTGTGTGTGTGTGTGTCAGCCGCAGGGGCCTCTCCACAAAATTCCCATAGAATTTGAGCTTGGCTTTGTGATTCAAGGCTGGACAGTTGATCCAGGGGAGGACAGAGGGCGAAAAAGAATGTGAAGAAGAAGAATGACCGACTGAAGGAGAGAAAAGTTGGGAGGATGCCAGATTCTATTGAAAGTCTTTGCACAGTGTTTGAAGTCAGAGGATGAGGATTTAGAGGGAAGCAGGATTATTCAGAGTCAATACCCCTCAACAATCCGGGCGTTTGGGCTGCTGCAAGGAAACAATATCGTCAGACTGACTGTGGCTATTTCTTCTGTCATGTATTACAAGTCCTGTGTCAGACATGCTGGTTAACACAGCAGTTTTCTAATCTTGGTACCATTGTCTTTACTTACAGGAATTATTTGACATTTTGGGGTGTGTATGTATTTTGGTTTCTGACAGAGTTTTATGCCACTCATGCAGTAAAATCTGTTAAATACTGAGGTATTACCAGTAGCTGGTTCACTTAAAGACTGGAAACAAGGAAAGACCTCTTCTGGCTCCAGTGTAATCGGAACCTTTAAAACGAACTAATTCCGATATTGTCTTGTTTGTGTAATTTTCTCTGTGAATTCACAATGAAATGAATGAATGAATGATACTTTTTTGATCCCACAATGGGGAAATTACAAATAAAGAGTTAATGTGAGAACGTTCAAGCAAAGCTGGCTGTTGGTGATGTCTCTTAGTTCTTGTGCAGTTACTGGCTGTCCTGTAGCTCTATATCTAAGAGTTTGAAGAGTTTAAACACAGAATTTAGTCTGAAAGCAACACAGCTGCAGCAAACGACGCAGCAGTGTGTGTGTGTGTGTGTGTGTGTGTGTCTGTAACAACAGGAAAGTGCTGTACGGAATCATTAAAAGAGCTTTATGACTGTATGAGCTTTAAGCACTTTTTTCAGTAAGTCTCATCATCTGGGTCGCACCTTCCTCAGACCAAAACGATCAGTGTACAACCTGAGACAGTCTGATCTCACACACCGTGCTTCCACAACAGCTTCTTTCCTGCACCAGTAAGACTGATGCTACAAACAAAATAGCAAAAATGGACCAACTAAAATACACACAAAATGCATCTATCTTATCAAAGACCTACTATATTTCAAGTTTAGCCTAATTGAAGCCAGGAAGCAAAGTGTAAGGTGGTGGTCAACAGTATGGGGACGCTATTTTGTGGAGAATTGATTTCATACCTGTTGATCTCTAATCTCAAACATAACCTCTGGAGCAGGTTAGGTCTGCAGCAAAAGTTACCATGGTGATATGTGTGTGTGTGTGTGTGTGTGTGTGTGTGTGGTACTGAAAACTCAGGGTTGACCCCTAAGTTACCTGGATAAACCCAAAACCTGCTTCGTAGTACAGGCCTTAGGTGCTACCAGTGAGCTGAAGTTGGATGTCTGTCTGTACACGTAACCTTTGAACCATATACCTGACTTAAAAATAAAATGCCACTGGATTTCTTACATCAAGCTGTTTTTATAGGACAATACTTACACTTTTTTTCCCCAATATCTGCCATATTGGATTTTCTGCCACATTAAATATGATGGAACAAGTTTTAAACATTTTTTAATAGATACTCTTTGAATTTGTGGTGAAGACATCTTAGCAACTGTGTCATGTCTTGACACCAACCCTGGGCTGCGGTCAAATGGTCAAAAATGTCTCCTTTTTTTAGTTTTAATCGCTTTTTGTCATGCCATGAGGTCAAGGAAACGTGTGAGAGAATTTATAAGGACTAAGGCAAAGCAAATACAGCTTTTACAAGGAGCAATTTTCTAAACTCACAATACACAGTACACAGTGCTTCGCACACATTCATAGTTTGTCTGGAGGATTATTGGACGTTCAAAGGATGTTGGTGAGTTATGGTGTGATTTATGGTTTGCTCCGATAAGCTGAGTCACATCACAGTTATTGATCGTTTGTTTTCGTGAGCGGTCGGTTGGTGCGTTGCTTTGAACTGTGGGATGACATAATCCTTTCCTTTCATAAAATGGGTAATAAATGAAGCACTGAGGCACCTTTCATTAATATTTATATTAGATAATTCAACCCACTCTTAATATGGCTGAAACACACATGCACTGTTACGTCCCTTATACCCTGAGCTCTCTTTCCTGAAACTGGCTAAAAAAAAAAAAAATTGACCACTGGGGTGGATGCATTAGGCAAAAATGTGCTTTTCCTTACGGTGTACGTTAGATCAAGTCAAATGTGCTCTGCTCAACTACTTGGCTGTCTCATTGCTGTCTGCAGCAAACTTTCACAGCAGTCTTTCTGCAGCATCATATACTACAGCTATATTTGGTCTCTTATATTGGAATTTCACTTTAGTTGTAGTCTTTTGAACCACAGAAACCTAAAGCATGTAAACTGCTGTTTTATATTGTCTTTTTCCATAAATACTCTTTTAACCTACCCAACATCGTCATCCGACATTCCAACAGAAACCCTTCGAGTGCAGTTACAGTGTCAGACAAGAAGCTAATTGTGGACTCTCCATCATTCTGCTGCTGTGTGCTCAGTTTACTGCTGCTCTGGAGATTTATTTCAGCTGACACAGTTCTACAAATCCTGGATTGTTTATTGCGTTCCAGAAGTGGACATTAGCAGTCACGCATGCTTTCCAGTGTGAACTTTGTCTTGCATTTGATCTTTGTCTCGTTCACGCACACTGCATAGAGATGAGCCCTAAAAGTACCCACACTTTGCATTGTCCCCTGTGCATGCAAATGAAATGTAGCTTTGTGGCTGCTGGCTGGTTGTCTTAAGACCATTTTTCTAGATAAAATGATACAGCGCAATGCTAAACAGGAACTACTCGTGACAGGTTTACACAGTTTTTAGGATTTACATAGTGTTGAACAGCGAGGAGACCAGCAGGGTGATATTCCAGTGTGATGTTTTTGGAGAAAAGCTGACAGCGCAGCTAAAAAACAAGCTCCCCCTATAAAACCATGTTGCTTTGATTTGGCGGTATGTTAAGTGAATGGTTTCGGGGCTGTAATAGTAGCCCTCAAGTTAAACTGGAATTCTTTAAATGATTTTGATGTCCAGTTTAAAGGAGAATCGGACACATGTAATGTTGCAGCTTTCTAAGTCTTACTGTGACCTACAGTATAAGGAGAAGGTACTAAGATTTCTCCACAGAATGTACTGCGGTTTGGCTTTTTCTTTTTTGTAGTCCAGCAGAACTAGAAAAGACGTATGACTTCTGTCAGTCACATGGAAGGAAGTTTTTCCTAAGTAATTAAGGAGTCTTCAGGAATTAGGAGTAGACGTCTGTGTGATGAAATCCTAAACACAGCAACACACCAAGGCTACTGTCTGCTGTCCTCTTACTCTCTTCCCCTGCGTTCTGTCCTCCTCTCTTTACATACTGATATAATGGCATAATTGTCCTGCTTATCATTAGCATCCTGACATGAGTGACAAATGAATGTTGTTTTTAGTGCAGGGGTGGGGGTCCAGTGTCTGATGACCTACTCATACAGCTGATAAAACTGTCTAATAGAAACATTGTAATCTCCTTCCGATTAGCCCCCTCGGAAGTATCAGCTTCTGTAGTTTAGTTGCTGGCGGCAAAAGGATGGTTCAAGTCATTATTATTCCCAGAGGGATTTGCTTTGGGGTCTGACTGATGGAGGATTTTTAAGACCAATACTGATATTTGGTGATTTAAAAATCAGCTATATTGGCTGATATTTTTTTCTTTTTTTCCTTTCATACACACAAAATATAAACAGATCTCACTAACATTTGTTAGGCATAGTTATTTATTTACTTATTTATGCTCTGTCCGGACCGTCTTGGATTAGATGGCTGCTGTTTGCCAGTTCAAACACTTTTGTTGCCAACAGTGAAGTTGCAGAGTGCCCTCTGGTGGATGAGGTATGCCACAGCAATGCTGCTAACATGGCTGAAGGGTGTTTCTCTGATCTCTTCTGTACTTCTGTAATTTTCAGAAATCTGATTCAGATATAGATCTATACTATATTACCAAAAGTATTTGCCCGTCTTCCTTCACACACAACCTTGAGTGACATTCTTAAACCTTAGGGTTTAATATGATGCTGGCTCACCCTTTGCAGCTAGAACAGCTTCAACTCTTTTGGGAAGGCTTTCTACAAGGTTTAGGGGTGTGTTTATAGGAATTTTTGACCATTCTTCCAGAACTGCATTTGGGAGGTCAGACACTGATATGGGACAAGTTGGCCTGACTTGCAGTCTCCGCTCTAATTCATCCCAAAGCACTTTGTGCAGGCCAGTCAAGTTCTTCCACACCAGTCTAACTCATCCATGTCTTGTATAGATCTTGCTTTGGTCACTGGTGTACAGTCATGTTGGAACAGGAAGGGTTCATCTCCAAACTGTTCCCACAAAGTTGGGAGCATGAAATTATTTAAAATGTCTTGATATGTTGAAGCATTAAGAGTTCTTTTCACTGGAACTAAGGGGCCAAGCCCAACTCCTGAAAAACAACCCCACACCATAATCCCCCCTCCACGAAACTTTACACTTAGCACAATGCAGTCAGACAAATACCCTTCTCCTGGCAACCACCAAATCAGACTTGTGCATTGGATTTCCAGATAGAAAAGTGTGATTAATCACTCCAGAGAACAGGTCTTCTCTGCTCTAGAGTCCAGTGGCAGCGTATTTTATAACACTGCATCGGATGCAGTGGTTGCTTGGACTTGGACTTGTTGCACTGGTAACATCCCATCAGGGTATCACGCTGGAATTCACTGACTCATTCTTTCACAAATGTTTGTAGGAGCAGTTTGCATGCCTAGGTGCTTTGTTTATGCACCTCTGGCCATTGAAGTGATTGGAACCCCTGAATTCAATGATTTGGATGGGTGAATGAATACTTTTGGCAATACAGTGTATCAGCAAATTGCTAATATTAGCCAATCATACTCTAATTTTAGAGTTCTTAACCAAACTGAGCAGTGTGTAAAAGTCAAAAGCAAGTGAAAAGCCAGATTTTCAGTTATAAAAAAATTTAAAGAATCTGATAAAATGAAATGGAAAAATAGGCACAGAAATGATAAAATGTAATTTTCATACCATCACCTTGGCCTTTGAAAAGGTGTTTTTTCTTTTTTCTTTTTTTTCTTTTATTAAACTATTTTTCTTTTTCTTTTTTTTTTTGCTACAGTTAACCTGTGTTGAAAATCCTTTAGAGTTGCAGACTTGGAATCCGTGAATCATTTGTTTCTCTCTGATATGAATTGGGAATATTTTTAAAAGCCTTAAAGGATATAACTAATTAATCATTAGTCAAAAACACTGGGAACAATTTCTAAACCGCTTCTTAGCTGCAAAGCAAACTGGAGGAAATGTCATGATTTGGGGTTGCTTTTCTGCATTGTGGTGGATGTTTTGCTCTCATCAAGGGGAAAATGAATTCTGAAGTTTGCCAAGGATAATGGTTTTTCTTACAGGATAATATCAGGGTGGCAGGCCGCCAGCTGAAGCTCAGTAGAAGGGTGGTGCAGCAGGACAATTACTCTACACATCAAAGTAAACCTACTGCAGAATGATTTCAACCAAAGAAATTCTTGTTTTGGAGCAGCCTCATTATAGCACAGACCTTGGAGAGATGATCTGGAATGATATCAAGAGAGCCGCTCACTCCACACATCTTGATAACACGGCTGAGCTGAAGCAAATCCGTGAGAAGGAAAAAATGGTGCAAAGTTCTTCCTGAACGTTATGCAGCTCTTAGACTGAATGTTTGAGGTTAATGCTTACAAAAAAGTTTGATGAGCCATTAAATCCAAGTGTTTACTTATTCATTTTTTTCTTGTGCACAGGCAGTGTGGGTGCACTCAGTGCAGGCACAGAGATCACAATCTTTGGTGCACTTTTTAAGACCGATTCATTAAGGCTGCTGCAATTAATAGAATTTAGATTTTGGTGCCAAACGATCACAAAAACAGTGTAATTGCCAAAAAAACACATTATTATTATTATTATTGTTAATATAAAATGATTTTGTCACATTACCTCCTGAGAAATGTAACTGCATGTTGGAGTTTTACCTGTTCAGCACGGTCTGTTTCTCCTGCGCATTTCCGGCAACTTTTACAGCGCAGTTTCTTAATTTATCAGCGAGAGAATAACAATCAGCTCCTCAGTATAAGAGTAATAATGATAGCATCAGTAAAAGGACTCATAGATGTCAGCAAATTCCTAGAGGGAGAGTGCTGAGAAAAGAGTCATTTTATTTGTTTCTGTCGGTCGCACCGTATGTAAAACTGGATGGTCGGCTCTCCACCATCCGCAACACGACAAATCTGTTCAAGCAGCTGAAATTCACCGCAGCGTTGCCGGTAGAACCAGTATTTGCTGTGTGGGCTGAATGATTCTGATTTAGTCTGAAGCTGAACATGTTTTCTCATGTTTGTTCTGGGCAATAAAGGGTGAGCCTACCTGGAATCGGGCGTAGAATTAGGAGGGATGGTAGAGAGACGTCCCTGCCAATATCAAATAACACCCGTTATGTCCCTCCCAATCACGGGGGATGATGAGCGAGGGAAGGTACGCAAACATTTGCTCCGCGGGTGTAATTGGCACTGCACCGGACCCTGATTCATAACTGAGCCCCAGAAACCGATTTGGCGCACGTCCCTGTTAATGCCAAACTTTTTGTGTACATGTGCAGGATCTGTGAGCAAATTTATTTGGTCTAAATAACTTGGTCCTGTTTCTTCCTAGTAGTATTAGCTGGGATCTATTTATTTATTATTTGTTTAATTTAGATTTAATTTATTTATATATTCTGTATTTTATTTTCAATTTAGTATTTATTTTGAAGAGATTGTAGAAGTGCACTAGATTTCAAAGTATTCACTGTTCTTTAAGTGAAATAAATGCAGTCTATTTACAAAGTGAAATAATTGTGATTATAATTTTTTTTCCACAGTTGAGCAGCCCTACGATTAATGCAGAATACCAGTGATTGGAAGCTCTATTCTTGCCACTCTTAAGTGGATACAGTAGTTAAA
>VUQJ01020317.1:2365-14102 GCA_015108635.1 Andinoacara biseriatus | reverse complement strand
CCAGTGTGTTCTTTTATTCTGAGAATGTACCAAACGTTTGATTTGACCACTCCTAACGGTCCCACTGTTGTTTGATCAATTCTTTTTTGTGTCACGGCCTGCTTCGCTTCCACTGAGAGTTATTGAGGGTTCACAGAAAGAGCTTCCAAATGCAAATGTTAGACTTGGACTCAACTTCCCATCTGTTACCTGCACAATTGGTTAAGAAATAAAGACATAGCCCACCAGCTAGCCACAAAACTGTCTTCATCGCCTTCAATTTAAGGCTTAAAGTCTGCATTTCAGTTACATACAAAATTGGTGAAATGTTCTCAGTTATTACAGAAAACACATCCTTCTGTATCTGGTTTTGTCAACCCTAAACCAAAAACCTGATATGATGATGATATTTGCTGTCCCATGTAAAATCGTCATGTTTTTTTCTGTTTTTGTTTTTAGGTCCAGCCGGTATGTACACAAATTTAGTGTAGAGACAGTCCAGTGGTATCCTTATGACACAGGGATGTTTGTGTCCAGTTCCTTTGACAAGACCATGAAAGTCTGGGACACGGAGACATTGAAGGTAAGGCCTATGAACTACTGTTAGGACTTGGTTCATAACCTGCAAAACATAAGAGTGACATCAAAAGTTATTAAAAAAAAACTTTAGGGCAGCCAGGAGAGCAAGATGAGGTCTTGCAAGCAGGGGTGGCCTTTGCTAAGCCAACCTAGTCGTGCCATTTATACACAACTTCACAGGCGTGGACCGTTACTAGTTAAACACGTGCACCAGCTAAAGTTTCTTGCACTAGCACTGCAAGGCCAATAGGGGTTGCACAGGGGCATAATGCCTACCAAGCTCATTACGCCTTATGTTGAGGGTTTTTTTTGGCACGCCCGTGCAGGGTGTGTGAAATGGTATGAACAAAGTTAGAGATATTGAAAGTGTTATTTACCATCCAATGCAGGGCTAAATCAACACCTCTCTGGTGCCGTCTCAATACATACTGAGGGTTGTATTAAATCTTCACTAAGGCAGGATTTATTGCAGAGCTCACAGAGACTGTGTTGCATTTCATTATCTAATTCTAATTTATGGCTCCACCACACTTTTTTTCCCTTCTTTGTTCTTTTCAATTTCTCTTCCCCTCTCTTTTTTTTTATTTTCTGCTTCATGCTTTCTACCTTTCTATGCCACATTGTCCCATATGGCAGGCCCTGAGCTGTGCTAGAGTTACACTGGCACCACAGTTACCTTAAAAGGTCAGGGAAGGGACAGAAAAGAACCCGCTAACCTTTCACTTGGTTTAACCTGTGTGTTTCTGTCTCCCTCACAGACATGCACAGTTGGACCTATTAAATTACTAATTGCTGGTGGCTATTTGTCCATTAGTGTGCATTTTGCATTATTGTGCGTGCATTTTTATGCAAACAGAGCTTCCACTGTTTGTGTAGCCAGTGGTTAAGTCCACAGTGGTGCTGGTGCACACTTACAGATGCACAGAGAGGCTTTTTATGTTTGCTGAAGAATTTGCATTGTAACCGCCACTGGTTCTGGGGCGAGCTGCCTTATGAGTTCTGAGCTGCAGTGACCTTTTATTCTTAGTTAATTCTGTGAGCTCCTTCTCTTTATGGAGTGAATTTATAACACTGTTATATATTAAGGCCGAGGCATGCATAAGCAAGCACACAGAGCTCTGACTATAGAGATTGGTCCGTTTTTACCATAACCAACTTTTCTCTGTCTGTCCATCTCCCTTTATGATTCTCCAGCCTGCTGAAGTGTTTGAGTTTGAGGGCAACGTCTACTGTCACCACCTGTCCCCCATCGCCAGGAAGCACAGTCTCATTGCAGGTGCGTGCATGATGGCAGTCACAGTTTTTGCTGATTTCAGTGATGCAGAATAAACCAGTCGGAGTAGCTGCTTGTCACTGTGTGCGCAAAAGCACTGAAAAAAAAATCTCAGTTGTCACTACTATGTCTGACTAAGCATGTATGTGGGGGGAGGTGGTTTGCAGACGTCTTGTCATTTCACTGAGCTGGACCAACAGGTTCTTAATGCCTACTGACTATGTGCTCTTAAACATGCACTCGTGTGTTCCTTCTCCTTTACACAACCATGCCCTTTGACACACCTGTTTCTAGTTTAGAGACAATCACAGCTTCGATCTGTGTTATTTTTTGGTTTCTTAACAATACCTTCCTTCTCAGAGGTTTCAAGTTGTGAATAACTTTCCACGTGTCTTCTGTTTTATCTAGAAAGGCAATTTTAAGGGAATCTGTTCCTGAACAGTGACATTTTGCTCAGAAGTTTTTGAATTTAAACCTTCTTTTATTCGTTAATCTTCACCAGCAGCCTTTCCTCCTCCCGCGTGTTCATGCCATGTGACTGAGCTCATATCTGAAGTTTGTATCAGAGTTTTCATATTTACAGTATCATACTGTTTCTGTTAGAACCTAGACTTCCTGTTTTTATCCTTCTAACACACCTTTAGCATATTGATAATGATAAGTGGGGATGCTACATTGAACATTTTTTAAAGCAATGCTCCTATTCACTATTTACATCATCCATCATTCTCCTCTTTGAACTGTCCCTATGTCTCTGTGTTTTCAGTGGGCACCACGAATCCTAAAATCCAGCTGTGTGACCTCAAGTCTGGTTCACGGATTCATATTCTGCAGGGTTAGTGGACTGCCGTACTTTTACTTTGTTCTCTCGGTTGCCTTTCAATCACCAATCATTTATTTGCCATTGCAGGTCACAGAGCAGAGATCCTGAGTGTGCGGTGGTCACCCAGATACGAGCATATCTTAGCCACCGCCAGGTAAGCTCTCTTTTGCCACCATTCTTGGCTACCCTAGTTTGCCCTCAGAGCCACGTCAAAGTAAAGTGCCAGATACAGGACAATCCCCTCTATGTAATTTCCCAGCAGTTCTTGTCATTTCACTTCCCAGCCATCTGGCCACATTGCAACCCTGCATCAAGGATAATGGCACCAGAACACTACTAGATTGCACTCTGGCGCTCTAGTAGTCCTGCCAGTTTAGCATATGGTAGATACAGTCCCCACCTGTTTTATGCCACATTAGACCTGCTAATTAACCCGCTGGGATCACTGTGCTTCTGTCCCCAAAGACTGTACGTGATTTTAAAAAACAGCTGGCACCGAGACGAACACAGAAACGTGTATGATATTCTAATATAGAGTAGCATTTTAATTCCCTGCAGAAAACTGACCTTTAAAAACAAACACTAGGGTACACAAACAGGCGCATATGAAATGCATCAGCCCGAGCTTGTATCCTGTTAATGGAATAATTAAACACAAATCTTATTTTTGATAAGTACCTATCCTAATTGGTAAATCAGGAAAAAGTAAACAAACAAGTAATTTCACTATTTTTCCCTTCTAAGTGCAGACAGCAAGGTAAAAGTATGGGATGTACGTCGTGCTTCAGGTAGTCTCTTCACTCTGGACCAGCACAATGGAGACAAGTCGAAAGCCTCCTCTGAGGCAGGTATTGTTGTTGTTGTTGTTCTTTTCCATCATTTTGCTTCTCATGTTTCCTGACTTTAAGGAGATCCTATTTTTAAAGATTTAAAATGTTAAAAAGGATAGTAGTCTTTATTTTTTCAGGCACCATCAATCCACTGTCCAAGATGTCCGTTTAGACACCCCACAGTATTTATTGTATAGAGGTTCTGTATATACAGTCTACATGCAGCAAATAAACGGGATTTTGTCCCCAAAATATTTTAAAGTGCAACAAAAGAATTTTGGGTGCAGACAGTACCACAGAGCCTCAAAATGAACCCTTCTGATAGTTGATGCTTTAAATTGTAAATTTCAAAGTTATATAATCCACAGCAGCTTTGTTTTCCTCTCAGCTGTGATGTCTAATGACTTCCAAGTTATTCGGGGTAGTATTGAGTTTGGCTCTCTGGAGAAAAGGTCAGCATTCTGCATAAATGGTGTTTTTCCTGTTTGAGGTACTTTTGTGTTCAGACCAGTGGGTCAGAAGCCCAGAGAAAACCTGGTTACAAATAAACTCGTTTATCTGGGAGTCAAGTGGTTTTGACAGAAACTAAAAGCTGATCATTGATGGATTGGTATGAGATCTCACTGTGTACAAAAATATTTTGTGTGAAACTTTAAAGGCTTTAGATAACAAATACACAGCTACCATTAATTACCTGTCTTTAACCAGTAAACACAGCCCATAATGGTCGAGTGAATGGCCTGTGCTTCACTGGTGATGGCCTCTACCTCCTCACTACTGGAACCGATGACCGTATGAGACTATGGAATAGCGCCACTGGCGAGAACACACTGGTAAGGTCCTCACAGCCTTCCTAAAAAACACTTTAAGTTATGTTGTTACAACAAACCTGTTTCATTTGTCTTTTGCTTAACAGTCATTTTCCGGTCAGGACTATATCCTATATATATCCTGCTAATGAGATGTCCCATCCATTTCCTTAAGGGCATGTCCAGTTCAGGGTCACGGAGGGGCCTTAAGCCTGTCCGAGCTTAGGTAGTGAGACATTGTGCACATCCAGACCAATTAAGCATGTCTTTGGACTGTGGAAGGAAGCCAGAGTACCCGTAGAGAACCCACGCAGAACACATAAAGGCTCAAACTGGTCGATTTAAACCCTGATCTTTCAGGTTCTTGCTCACAATATTAGCCACTGCACCGCCGTGCTGCCCTACCATCATTTCTTGACATTGATATCAACTGTGCTGCTGGCGTTATAGCTGAGTTTGAAAGAACTGATGCTATGCTCAGTTTTTATATTTTAGCTAGAAATGGCTGCATACAGGGAGAAAATCAGTGATCCAAGACTACAAACAGTATATCTACAAGTTGATTACTGATTATCTGATTTGATTTTAACATAAAGATATTGATAATATTGATAGGTATAGGTGTAAGAACTGAGGAAATCATTATTGTAGACTATTACAACTGTTCTTGGTTCTCGGCCAGTCGTACTTACTCTATTCAAAAAGCCAGAGACATGAACGGAATAAACCTAATTTTCAAACTGGAATCCTGGAAACAGGCGTGTAAATTCGGTCTCTGTGGTGCCTTTTCCACTGTGTTTTTTTAATACTATAAACTACCTGAACAAAAATTCAGCTGCACTAGAACAGATGCTCATCTCAAGTCTTCTTAATGTTTACTCGTTGTCACGGTCAATGTTAGACTCAATTTTATTGGAAATCAAATTTAGTGATGCTTTATAGGCTAAAGTATCAAAATATCCTTTAGTGAAGAGCAGACATTTTGTCATTCACCATTTCAATTTCAGTCCACAGCAGAACATTACAGTCAAATTAAGCATTTTCTATACTGTTATCATAATAATAAAGTTGTGGTATCAGTTTGTAAACAGGTTAAACAGGAATCAGTGTCACCAACTGGTTACCAACAACTAGAACATGTTAACATATGTAAAGACCTGGTTTATATCTTAGGTCTTGTGGCCTCAAGGATTGAAAATTTGACTTTTAATTTTGGCCATGCCCAAAACTAAGAGACAATAAGAAATCAGAGCAGATCAACGAATAGCAAAGAAGGGGTGTTTTTAGTCTAGACTGGGCTAAGAGGATACCAGAAACTTGCTTACAAAAAAAGTGTGTTTGCATGCAAAACAACACACCACCGAAACATGTTTACCATAAAGCCGTGGGAAACCATGCCCTTTCCCTGCTGCATTTACCACTAAAGACATTTGTTCCATCAGTGAGCTGCAGTGAAACCAAAACTCCAAGTTACCTAAAGAATAGATAAGCAAAGCTCAGACTGGGTTTGTGATGATGATGTGGGAATCTTTGGTGCACATTAGTGATCCGTGAAAGGAATGCACTACCTCATCCAACACAGGAAAAAGACAAGTTATTCTATGCCTTCAAGGTGACATATCTGCCCTGTTTAAAGTTTTATTTGTCTTCATTTCAGAAACTCTGCAGAGTCCTGTAATTTGTACTATTTTACTTAGCAACTTGCAAAAACAAGGATATGAAACGCTTAACAAAGTCATGTAGGAAAAGGCACAGCTTGAGATCTAAATAATATAAAATGATTAAAATAAATGAAAGCAAATACCATCAATTCTAAAAGCCATATGATAAAAGTGAGTTTTGCACTGATAAGTTAAAGTGCTCAAAATCACTCAGCCACACACATTACAAAAGTGAAACAGAAAAGTCAGCACTTAAAGCCTTTGTGAGTTTTATAAATGTGTTATTTTATGACCACAGTTCAGTTTTTGACGCCTTTAGTTTCTTGTGCTGTTCCTCTGGTGAAAGAGATAAACCTGCAAAACCTTTAAATGGTCTTATTTTAATTTTTAAGAAATAATTATCATTAAAAGTATTTTATAGTCTTAAAAGCAGGTGCAGAAAATTTGTAGTCTTGCAAGATCTTGGCATTAGATGGAAAAAGCGTCATGTTTGTGCAGAAAATGCCTGCGGTTTATGTTTGGATTATTTATTCAGCCATTATCCGAGCCTTGTGCCCCTTCATTTGTTATCCCTCAGGTAAATTATGGGAAGGTCTGCAACGAGAGTCGGAAAAAACTACAGTTCACGGTGTCACGTGGCTGCAGCCCCGAGTTTGTGTTCGTGCCATGCGACAGTTCCATTGCAGTGTACACCCTTCACACAGGAGAACTGGTCACCATGCTCAGGGGTCACTATAACAATGTCGGCTGCTGCGAGTTCCACCCAGACTACCAGGTGAGTGCTGGCTCTACCTAACTGTCAAGCCTGGTTTTCCCCCTGCATGCTTACAGGAACGGTATCAGAGTCTCTATTTCTCATCTTTTTATTTTATTTCAACCGTTCTACAGTAATACCTGTTAGTAATTTGCAGTCGTCATGGTAGTCTTAAATGAGTCACTTCCCCCTGATAGATAACAGGGTAAAGTCAACACTGGCTTCCATAAATGCAAATGCAAATTTTGTGCCATTCAAGTTTGCGCTCTCAGCCTTGGATGCTTACTGTGTGTGAAAAGTAACACGATCTCCTTTATCTCTGCGTTATCAGACGCAGGAGCACAGACAACGGAGACTGTCACAGTTTTGTTTCGCTGTTGTCTTTAATGTAAAACCTTCTGCTTGCATTTGGTGATACATTTGAACGCTGAATGATGGAATTGGAAGAAGCTAGCTTGACGTGACATTTGTGCTTTATCTCAACCATTTTGGCTAAGTAAGTTCTTGACCCTTCAGTCATCAGTGCTATCAGATATGTTTCAAAAGCTTCTTCTTTCATTTGTAACTTCAATTACCCGATCGAGGCAGTTAATGAATAAATAGTTTAATGATAAAAATCTGTGTATTTGTACAGATGTACTAACACGCAGGCAACAACAGGTGGTCGAGTATTACTTCTCATGTGGCACATGTCCAAAATGTGATTAAAATCAGGCTAAAGATTGATCTAGATTTTGTATCTGAAAAGTGAAGCTTTGAATCTGCATTGTTTGCAAAGGGCAATAGGAAGTGGCTCCTCTGAGTACTTGAGTAAATGATAATAACACTTTCTTGATTTACATCTACAGTGGGTTAAAGGAGGGTACACTTTATGCACACTGTATGTAAAAATAAACATGTAAATATTACAATAAATGTACACCTTAGTCAAATTAATACAAATGCCGAATGTTGTCATGTGTCAAAATACATGGATATCTAGCTTATTGCTATATACACTCACCAGCGACAGTCAGGGCACATTGGTCAGACTGCTGACAAAACTGCTGACAAGTCAAATAAGCACTTGTTACAACCAAGGTATGCAGAAGAGCATATCTGAACATGCAGAACTCATCAAATCATGAAGAAGATAGGCAGTCTGTGTGAACTGGTGCTACAGTTCACACAGACTAACCAAACGTGGACAACGAAAGACTGGAAAAATGTTGCCTGGTCAGATGAGTCTTCTGTTGTGACATTCTCTTTAACAGCATAAAAGTGATGATTCATTCAGACTTGTATCAACAGTTCAGGCTGGTGCTGGTGTAATAGTGTGGGGATAGATTCTTGGCACACTTTGGGCTACTTAGTATCAGTTGAGCATCATTTAAGCACAACAGCCTGCCTGAGAACTGTTGCTGATCATGACCATCCCTTTCTGACCACAGTGAAGTCAGAAATGCTGCTTCCAGCAGGATAATGCACCATGTCACAAAGCCTTTTGAACATGACCACTAGTTCACAGTACTCGGATGGCCTACACAATCATCAGATCTCAATACAATAATCTGCAGGAACTGTGTGATGCTATCATGTCAATATGGACAAAATTCTCTGAGGAATGTTTCCGGTATTTTCTTGAATCTGTGCCACAAAGAATTGCAGCAGTTATGAAGGTAAAAGGGGATCCAACCCAGTACCAGCAAGGTGCATCTAATAAAGTGGCCGGTGAGTGTATATAGCTTGCAAGTTTAACATTAAAATGTACAAAGGGTGACATACATTTATGATTCTTTACAGGGTTAAGCATACTGAAAACCACAGAATCAGGCTCCTGATTGTGTTTTTAAGAGTGAATTGATATTTCCCTGCCTATGCTTTATGATTCCACTATCTATATATTGATCTTTATTAGATAATCACTCATCATAAGATTGTTTCTCATGTAGATCATATTGATTTTTATTTCAAGAGTAATATTTTAGCCAAACAAATATTTTTTTTTATTCGAGCTGTTTGTTTAAACCAGTTGCATTTTACAGGTTTGTTTAGTACTTCATTTTTGTATTTCTCTTCAAGTGTCCTTTAATAAACTTGGATCGTAGTTGTGTTTATTTGAGCAGGCTTTTGTGCTGAGAAACACCCTATTAGGTATCATCACAAATGCAGAGGGGTGCCTAAACCCTGCACACCTTATTAGGTACTAAGAGCATCCGGTGACATTGATTTTTCTGTGTGTGACAGACAAGAATGAAGTTTGGTGGCTTGTCACTCTGAATAGTCCCAGGAAGGGACACCTTGTTTGAAACGTGTGTTTTACTCTGTGTTTCTTTTGTGGTGTAATGACCCACAGCCAGTCCCATGAACCTGTTATTTCATGACATCTCATGGACAGTTTTCAGTGTGTTATTTACTCTTGGCACCAGTTATGTTTGTTAACACTGTGCTTATGGTATTGGACATTTGTGTGGTTTCCTGAGGAGATTAATATGTTCAGCATTGCTCTTGATGTTTGTACTGTATGTAGGAGGTGTACAGTGGAGGTAAAGACTGTAACATTCTGGCGTGGGTTCCTGTCCTTCGTGCCTCAGATGTGGAGGAAGACTCAAACCATGAAGTAGGTAAAAGGGCATAACAACAGGAAACAATGTTGGATAAAAGAGTGCCGTGAAACGGGGAATCCACATTTGTGTAGATATAACAGAATTCATCCTGTTTCTGTGATTTTTTTATTTTTAATTTTTAAGGAGAGTATTTTGTACAGCAAGACCCACAATATTGCATCGTGCCCAGTATAAACAAATGTAATTATTATGGTGTTCAAACCCTGCTTTAAACCAATCGTTAAAGCGTATGCTATAAACTTCCATCCTCTGAACTTTCTGGACTCTTCTGCTTTTTGTTCCACAAACAAGATCGTAGATAAGCATGTGTCATTTGAAGAATTCAACTTATGAAACCTCAGTATTATCGTAATGTTAGTAAATAATGTTTACATAGTTGTCATTCAGATTTGACAGGGACAGTGGGTACTTGATTTTTCCTGAGATTTATCAAAGGTGTGACTTGTGTGCATACAATGAATGTGCTCTTCACAGAAAGCAATCGTCTTCATTCTATAAACTGAGTTGAATATCTTGGTTTCTGACAGGGTGCTGCTGGCCAGTCTTCAGTGAACCCTGCCTTTCAAGATGCGTGGAGCAGTGATGAAGACTAATGTTGGATTTTGTTTTGAATGCACAGGCAAACTTTGGTGTCTGAGTTTGACATTGAGTTCTGATTATTCGGTTACTTTTACTTTTATTTTTACCCATGTAGAAAAAAGCCTTAAAACGTAGATGTGTTAGTAATGGTCTGAGTTTGTGAATCTGCACAATGTTATAAATTATGTGTGTTTTTGTACATCTGAGAATTCATTGTCACTATCCCTTTTTTATTTAAAGATGTAAAGCCAGAATGGTCCTTATTATTTTTCAATAAGTCAGTCTTGGGCAACATCTGCTATTGATTGTTCACCTAAGTTCAATAAGTCCTTACTATCATTATAACACCTACACACCTGTCACAGTGCCTTTCATTGTAATGAAAATTAAAGCATTTACACAGAGATTTTATTACACCATTTAAACAGGTTTCTGTCTACACCTGATTTGTGAAAACCATGCCTCACGTGGGTGTGTCCAACAGTCATTCAGAAAAACTGATTGTCATTCCTAAAAAATTTGCATTTGTTGTACTGTCAGTCCGTACTGATTGTGAAACCTTTTTCAGACACACTCCCCAAACAGTTTTTTTTTTTCGATTGCTTTTGTTGGCATGTAAATATCAGAACTTTCCTTCATAAACATTAAGAATAACTGTCTGTCTATTGTATTAAAATCTGTGAAACTATCACCCTGGAGCGTTCACCCTCCTCTGATTGTGATAACTGGGGAAATTACAATCTTTTTTTTTTGTACTGAAACAAATTATGAAGAGCATGCTTCACTGTTTAAAAAATGTACCGTCGCTTTTGATGAGGCATCACTATAGAATTAAATCGCGTTACGTCCAGTTGGACCACAGCTGCACCAATCAATGAGCGCGGAGACAATGACGTGTGTAGGGCCCCGCCCCCGGGTCTTTAATAAAGACCGAGCATTGCGTTTATCATCAGCCAGGGAGCGAATAGCCGAGGACACCTGTTGGAGGGCTGCAGGTGAAACGGGATTTTGGATACAGCCAGTTTGACGGCGCAAGGGAATTCTCTTTGAGTTTCAGCTGAAGTGGTGCTGAAAGCTGGTAGGTTTTCTTTTTAATGGGGAATAAAAATAGCAGTGAAAAGGCGAAGAACACCGGAGCAGTGAAAACAAATCGGTTAAAGAAGTGAATATAGTTTCGTCATTTGGTTACTTTGTAAGTAAGCGCAAAATTAAACTATACTGTAAAATATAGGCTATACATTTAAATGAGTTTTTCTTTAATGCGGTACAAACTTAAGCAATTTAATCAGTCTTGCGTATATATTTTTTGCTCTAGTTAGCAAAATAAATCGGGGGCCAAGTACTGTCACTTATGTTATCCAACATAAATGTGTTGCGGTTTTCTTGATTTTTTGTTTTAAATATGAAATGATTTGGACTGAAATCTCTTCTTAGTACTCTGTCAGTTATGTTGGAGTGGTAGTGACCGTTCACCGGACCCCTGCATTTTTAATCTTAGTAACGTGCGGAAGTTGACATTGCACAAATGAGGAGCCACGCCATGGGAGTAGCAGCTTTTACATCACGAGCCCTGGCTATAACGTTAATTGGCGTGTCAAGGCTTGCCTTCTTTAATGAAGAGGAGCTGGACAGCCATGCCTTTTTCTCATTTTATCCACTTGGGTTCCTGTTGTACGCAGGTAGACACGCCTTGAAAACCTGTCGTGTAGGGTTAGTTCCCCCAGCAGACGTTGGGGTGATGAGTTTCTCTTTCTTATTTACACAAATGGTTTATTCTTCACAAACTACAATAATACTGTAGGCTAGCCTATTCCTTTTGAGCGCTACTTTTTCCGATTTTCTGC
>VUQJ01020310.1:11337-23036 GCA_015108635.1 Andinoacara biseriatus | reverse complement strand
TTGTGCACTGCCCTTTAAAAAAAAAAAAAGCCTTAAACATAAAACTAACCAACAGGACACAAGTACCATACTTAAGTACTGACCTTTGTAGCACGCAAGTGTGAGAGCACTCTCCTTGAACTCATTGGAGTGTGTGTTGATGCCAGCGCCATACTCCAAAAGTACCCTGGCCACCTCTACGTGGCCAGCACTGGCCGCCTCCATGAGAGGTGTGTGTCCATTCTCGTTGTGGTCCTCAATGTTAGCACCCTCTTTCAGCAGTACCTTCACAACATCCACGAAGCCACCTGCACATGCATACGTCAAAGCTGTGTTTCCTGAAAGACAGAAGCAAGATTAGACATTTTCAGTCGCATCAAAAAGGAACAACTCATGATTAGAGAAGTCAAAATAGTCTTACCAGTAGAGGACTGTGCGTTGACATCTGCTCCATGGACAAGTAGTAGTTTGACAATGTCCACATAGCCTCCACTGGCAGCAGCCATGAGTGGCGTTATGTCCCCCTTGATGCCCCTGTCCTCCACATTGGCATGCATAGCCAACAAAACCTAAGGTTATGGAACACATACACAGGCTCAATGGAAAATATCCCCATAACTATTTAGCTGTAATTTAATCAGGGCACCAACCTATCTCTTCCATACCTGTGCAAGTTCATAATAGCCAGCCGAGCAAGCGAGGCACAGCAGGCTCTCCCCTTCCTCTGTGTGTTCATTGACGCTCCGGCCCTCATCCAGCAATTTGCGTACGGCGTTGACATCCCCGTCTGAACACGCCTCTGCTAAACTACGGCTGAAAATAACCAGACTGCTACAATTACTGCCACTGTGGCAGGTGAACACACATACACCCAAGGCAGCGCAAAAACATATACACAATGTATATGCAGCAGAGAGTGAGCCGATAGTGTGAGCGAGATACATACTTGTCGGCTTGGCCGGCGTTGAGTGTGTTTTCAGCTCTCATCCGGGTTAGGGCAGCTGCGGCCTCGTCCAGGGCACAACTCACGGATGACGTCAGTCTGCGTAGCACCTCGGGGTCTGCAAAAGCTTTACCATCGGCAGTGGACAATTTACCGATGCCTGCCGAACACCAAAAGTGCAGAGGTGCATAGGGCAATGCAAACCACAGGGGAGCACAACCACACCAGACCAGATGAAGCAGCAAGTCCAGTCCAGCAAATCCAATCCAGGGTTAGTAGCAGCATACACAAAGAGGGAAAAAAAGTAATAATAATAAAAATAAATAAAAATCACACAGAAAACACACACAAGCATTTGTTAATATGGCTTAATATATCTTTTTTTACTAATTCCAATTTACCGCCTAGGATTTACAAGTCCTTTATCAAACAGCAAGGTACATAATATGCACTGGGGAACAATGGGAGTCTCTACAATACAGTGCAAAAGTCTCGAGTCAGCCTCATTTCTTTACATTTTGTTAGGAAAATGGGAAATGGGTACAGTGATTTATTGAAGCATGTGCAAACATGAAAAATAGTTTGTACAACTTTAATGAGCTTGAAAGTCAATATTTGGTATGACCACCTTTATTTCGGTGTCTTCTCATAATTTCTTTAAGTAGAAATAGCTCTCCAGGATTGTTGAAGGACATTCAAAGCCCTTCTTTGGATGTTGACTGCCTTTTATTATATTCTCTGTCAAGATGATCCCACACTGCTTCAATAATGCTGAGGACTGAGGAGGCCAATCCATGACGGATAGTGTTCCATTGTGACTTTTTTTGCCTATCCAGATATTCCTTTACTGCATTGGCAGAGTGTTTGGGATCATCATCATCCCAAAAACTGAAGCCGTTTCCAATCAGATGTTTTCCAGACAGTATTGCATCAAAAATATAACTGTACTTTTCTGAATTCATAATTTCATCAATTCTGACAAGCTCCAACACCACTGGTTGAAATGCAGCCCCAAACAATGACAGAGCCTCCATTGTGTTTTATTGATGGCTGTAGACACTTCTGTACCTCTGACAGCCAATGTCCAAAGAAAGACCTTCAAAAGATTTTCAGAAACCCTGGAGAACTATTGCTCAAGACCACTTTAAAAGTTCCAAAGTCTGGCTCCTTCGACGCAAAATATAAAGTAATAAGGAGTGTCTCAAGACTTTTGCAGAGTACTGTGTACAATGTCTGCTTTGTGTGCAGAACAACAATGCCAGTGAATAAAGCTGTTGTATAAACTAAGGCTCAAAAGTTGGGGGTCAACCAGAAATGTTTCACAGTTTTCATGAAAACTCATTAAATGAGCTCCAATGTGAAGACAAAATACAGTCACACTAATGAGGTTAGAAATTCTGACATTTACCGAGTATAATTTTGCCAGTAAGACAGCCTTGCAGACGTTTGCCACTGCAGCTGTCAGTTTGCTGAGCTAATTTGCACAATCATTCTGAAACATCCCGTAAATTAAATTAGTTTAATGTTAATGTGCACCTCTTGTATGCTCCACAGTCTAGCTATTCCTTTTAAAAGCTCAATGGGCCTGACTACCAGCAACATCATTGCTGCTTAGTTTTAATACTAGTCAAATGTTGCTTTGTTAAAACAAGTCTTTTTTTTTTTATTAAATCATCTTGTACAAATCCCCCACTTTCCCCCACCAAACCAACAAATTTCCCTCCATGTTTGAGAAATGGTAAAACACACTCATCTTGCATTTTCTTTGGTATGCTTTTCACAAATGTTCTTTTCCGATTCAAATATCTCAAACTTAGATTCTAAACGTCAAGTATCAAATTGTCCTGTATTTCCACTGCTCATTTAAAAAAAAATTTTTAATAATAAAAAGACATTTTCACGTCCACCCAAACTTTTGATCAGTAGTGTATACGAGTCAAAGGTTCAGACTGTTAATGCATGGAGAAAAATGTCTCATCCTGTGTGAATTATAGATGGGTAAGACACAGTGACCATTAAAGAAACTGCTGTGTTAGGAACAGTGAGAGAGACAGAGAGTGAGACAGAGAGACAGAGAGTGAGACAGAGAGTCTGCATCTGTGTTGTCATGAAACACAAGAAAAGCCAATGACCGACATGAAAGGCAAGCCGCAGCAATATCAAAACAACTGCTTTTGCTAATGCCCTACGGTGGAAGAGCTCTCACGAGAGAAAACAACAAGCTTTTCCAAACCAGCAAACCACGTGTGTGAGTAGTAGTGGTGTGGATTTTGCAGGTGTGAGTAAAAACAAAGCAAGAAAGGTGAGAAAAAGAAAAAAGAAGTTGACTTTGAACTTTTCTGCCTCAGCTTTAACCAATCCATTAGCCAGGCACAAGAGAGCTTCACTGCTTAAGGTCTGTGACACCACTGGGTCTGTGACTCGAGCTAAACTTAGTACCACTTTCAGACAAGGATTTCACAACAGTCTCATATGCACAGGGAAACAGGTCAAGGAAGTTGATCATTAATGTTTTACTCCATCACCCCCCTCAGAGAACACTTCACTTCCTAAACAGAAATAAATAGGTTATATATCCATCTCCCCCAATTCCCCTCTTTGTATAATCCTCTACATAAAAATACTTAAACTGAGAGCAGGAAGCTGAGTCAACAATTTCAGTCTCAACATCATAAAGACCTTCTTCAGTGTATTTACACAAACACTTGTTCCTACTCAGCTCCACCCACAACTCTGCATGTTTACACATACAGCACTCTTTCTAGCTTGTTAAACTTCAGGATAAGTGTATATACTAAATATAACTGGCATTAACACCATTCCAGCATTAGTTTTTCAGCCATTTACCTGCAGAGAGGTGAACAAGTATATCAAAGTATAAGTTGTCCAACAATAAGTCACAAAACCATTCATACCATTTCAGGGAAAATGACTTGCCTTCTGGGTAGGACCAAGCAATAATATTGCTGGTAAACGATCACTAATGACTTACTGTGATTTTCTGTGCCCACTATTTTCTGTGTCCAGATGCCTCTGACTGCCTTAGTGTAGAAATTAACTGTCCAGTGAGAGCTACAGATCTTAAAAATCTCAATATGGGATGTGCATTTATCTGTCACTGCTCATCTTTCAATGTGACACTAGTTTATACCACTTTTATTCCATTGCGATTTTAGTGGGTTTTTCTGTATGTTATATTTTAAAATTACCATATTTATTACCTCAAATTAACATTTAATTCTAAGTACTTCATTGTTTCAAGCATTTTCATATAAAGCACAAATATCCTATACCAGTGATGTATTTTTTTTTTAAGCCTTTATTTATACAGGTAGTCCCATTGAGACTCTGTGTCTCATTTGCAAGAGAGACCTGTTTCCAGAACATAAATTTAAAACACGTCTGTGGTTAATGTGGATGAGATCAGCTCCTGATCTCTTAAAACTGGAACTTGGCTGTATAAGGTTAGAGTGCAAAATAAAAGGGTCAAAACTCCTGTAAAAAGACAGTACATTTGGTACGCAGTACACAGCAGAATAATTGCTGGAAACAATTATGTTTCAATAAACTGCTGATCCAGAAAGTGATTTTGTCACAATCTAGAGACCTTACAACTGCAGCATACTCAAAAACACTGTGAACGCGCCAAGTAATAATTTCATTTAAGAATGACGACTTGACTATGAGAGAATGTGATCAACAGATTTAACTGGCTCTCATGCAATATTTGTACAGATAATGTCAAACCTTTGTCCAACACAACTGTCAAGACAACTGTCACTGTTTTTTCTCCCTCTGACAATTTTTTTTCTTCTGTTAAATTGACTTAAAATTGTATTGCTTTCCCACATTGTCTCCCATTTTCCATTTGAGAGTCATTTCTTCTTTACTGCAACTTCATTCATTTATTAGGCTCAACCACCACCACCACTCATGAAGTAGTCAGTCTGTTTAGACGCCCTGCATGTGTGTGATAAAAATATTGACACTTTGGACTTCCATAAAACTAACCACATTACTTTTTCTTGCAATGTGATTATTAGAATATATGTGGGTCTATATTTATGGTCTCTGTGCTGGTTTGGCAAAGTGTGGAGTGGAGAACATTATATCTGAGTTTGTGAAAAGCTTCCCAACAAGTGCTTAATCTGTGTAAATTCAAACTGCCATTGCTTTCAAACATAAACCCAATCTATAAAGCATAATAAATGACTTCGTCATAGGAGAAGCGAGCCTCCTGGCTTTGATCAGTGAAGACATGAAGCTCTTTTGCATGCCTGGTCTTTTTAACAAATGAAGGTCACCTGGCATTTTGGGAAGGGAGCAATCACAAATATTGATATAGTCTAGTGAGTTATATAGATATGATGGAGAATAGAGAAGCTGCACACAAAAACAGCCAAACAACAATGCAAGCAAGAATTAAAGGACTTCAACTACCTGCAAACATCTTTCAAAACTGTCTGAAAAATGTGGTTTATTGAAAAGTTTTGGATGCATAAATTGCAAATATTGACCATTTTTCCCCAAACCCTGATCCTGTAAACTTAGCTGTGAGGGGAAAACCACCACTCAGCACAGTTGCACATGCCTAAGGGTGTGACCTGGTCAATCAGCCAGTGAAATTTGCACCATTAGTGATGCTGGCGACTTTTCTGTCTTCAGCCTGTGGTTATACTGCTGTGTGGACTGTGACTGATCAATAATTTCTTTTAAACCTAGTGGAGTATTTAAAATCAGAGTTTTAATAAATTATGAACATGCAACAAGTGACTGTTAGTGTTGTTACTACACCACCATTCTTCAAGTTAAAAAAAAAAAATGAAATCAGAGAAAATTAAGAATAATGAAATCTGATTTGCAGGTTAATCTAGCAGTTCTCAAAGTCCAGGGGAAAAAAAAAATTGTTTTTTGGACTCATCAGGTTTTCTCATGCTCTATCACACACAAGAACTGACATTCATAATATTAAATATACTCAATAGTGGAAGGTTAAATTTCCAAACTGAAATGCAGAACCTCTCGTTTTAGACTGTGTACTTACACTAGCTGATTCATTATGAGCTGAGCACATTTTTACCCCTAGATTTCAATTTGTCTGTCTAGTGTGACCACTGTGTAGTGGGCTGCCTCAAAGTATGCATGTAATCACTAACCAAGCCCAAGCACAGAGCTCCAACCCTTCTGCAACAGCAGCTGCCTGCATCAAAATCAGTGTTAATAAATTTACAAGGCACGTAAAGGGATAGCAGTCCCCACCAAAAAGCTCGTATTTAGCCCAGAAACGTACAAAATCTCAAATCTTTTTATGCTCTGCAGCAGTGCTTTTCACAAGCTTGTGTGCATAAGAGAGAAGAGTTAGGAATTGAGATGATGAGAAAGAGTGAAGTGTACTTGGGGCCCAGATTGTTAGGCATTTTGTGAAAGCAGGCCCATTGGGGGATTGGGAGGGGTGGACTCTAGCACAGTACAAGGAAACCACAACTAGTGTGAGTATATCCCATTTAATCTAGCCTGACTCATAGCTAGTAAACTGTCTTTGCTCTCTGGACCCAACTACATTGATGACGTCACAGTGGCCATGGCTTCCTGCTGGTAAAGGTACATCTGACACACATTTCCACATTAAGGGCCAACAAAGCCATCCTCTTAAAAAGGACATATCATGCAAAATCCACTTTTTTAGCCTTTAAATACATTTTGTGTATTTTAAATGTCTAGAAGTGCAGAAATATTTAATTTATTTTCTCTCAGTGCTGCTTAGAATACTTTTAATTCTTTTTGGGTAATATTTTTCCAGTCTGTTCAGTTTCTCTAGTCCCCATTATGTTTTCTTGTCTATTACATCACAGTATTTGCTGTGGAACTGCTAAAAAAGGTCATGGACTTTGCAAATTTTGTGAATCCATGATTTTGTAGTCCAAGTTCAATTTTGCCGAAGTTGTAAGTAGGAAAGTCAAAATGTTCGGTTGTTGGGTGTATAAACCCTTGCACCGACCCTCAGCATCAGAGCCTCTTGGAAGTGTCCGTTTCTCTACCGGTAGCCAATTGCGGCTATCAAACAATAAAAATGGCCAAATGGGGTGGAGTTGAAGGCTTTGTGACCTGGACAGGGGCGGGCCATGAAATGTCTCATTCACATTTAAAGGGACCGCACCAAAACGAGTTGCACTAAGATGCACCTGAGAACAGGGGTAAACGAGGGGTCTGTGGAGCTACAATAACGAGGAATTGCATTGCATTGCAGTTCTACTTTGTAAAGCCCACAAGTGAATTATTTACATATGAAAAGGAAGGATTTAAAAGCACGATATGTTCCCTTTAAAGGAAAAGGCTGAGCTGGTAGAATGCACCACTGTCACCACACAAGTACACAGTCCACAATTTATATTGTTTGCTACTTTTACATCAAGCTATGCTAAGGTTTGAAACATATGACATTTGACCTTCACCCTCTGAAGCACATGGAAACAAGTTTTTCATATCCCCCAGCCCTGGTTGCATCTTTGCAGCACCACTATGCTGGTTATCAAAGCCAACTGCAGCCAATGGATGCATGCATGCGTGCGTGACTCCTGGATGCTTATTAGAGCGCTTCAATCAAGGCTCGAGAGTCTGTTTTGCTGACTAGATCCAGTTCATACTGTGCAGAATTCACATTAAATTCAACATAAATGTTTCTATCATTATTTCTGACATACATAGCAGTTAGTCAGCTTAGCCTGATATTGTTACGATGCCATTCATTCAGGTTACTATGCTGTACAAACAGAGGAAAAAAATTTATATCAAAAAGCAGCTCGTTATCCGTCAGGCTAAAGACTTCATACTTGAACATCAGTGTAAACAAACTCAAGGTAACAGTCACACATTACAGCCTCTCCCATGCTCCAAATGATTTTCTTCTTAACCCACATTTTTGGGTAGCCTTTTAGAGACCTCCAGATATGACACAGCTGCAACAAAATGGGATGACTTTATCTTGGTCCCATCCTGACCCAAACAGCAGGATCAGGTATCTGTGAAAACAGGTAGATAAATCTGGCCTATATATTCAGTTCTGTCGTTTACACTACACTACACGAGTCAGAAGCAGTGTACGGGCGCTATCTAAAGAGCTAATATAGCATGAAAGGAATCTAAGTGCAAAGCTTCAGCAGTTTGGAAGCATTTCAAAACTGCTAACCCAACAGATTTCCTCTGTTTATTAAAAGATTTTGAATTAAACTCAAACTGTCGTCAAGACCTATATTCAACAACGATACCTTCCCTCTTGACTTCTTTGACACTCACCTGCTATCGCTTAATACGTTCAGTTTAACATTTGCTGAAAAGCTTTTATCGGACATAGCGCTGGGTGGTATGAAAAGGTTTTGCATCACGGTAATTTAAGATCCTGGCAGTTTTGCAGTATCATGGTATAATCATTATTACTATTTAAAAATATTTCTGTGAAAGTGGCAATTTATAGTGTTTGTTATAAGATGCATACTAAATATTAAAACTTTAGGGCTATACTAGATAAATAAAACAAAGTTAAAAAAAATAATCAAATATTCAAGAACAAGTTATGTTAATGAATGTTAAACCTCTGACCTCAGCATAGGGCTTTTGAGTTAGTCTGACGTAATTCTACTATTGTTGCCAATGTCCTTAAACAAAGCCAAAATATGGCTCCTTAGCATTCACTTCTACTGCAAAACTGTGAAGTGCAGCTTTGAAACAAGCACCATCTGGACTTATACTTCCAAATTTTGCAGCACAAATTATTCTATTGTTTGGAAAAATACCTGTTAAACCATTAGGCTATCATTACCTCACCTGGTTCCCTGTTGCCCTGTGTGGGCCGAGCTACCTGAGCCCCATTAGCAGCAAATGTCTAGCAGAGAGGCAGTGTGACCAGAAATTTAGCAAAACAAGTCTCTCTCTCATTCATTTTTTTAATTATCTGAAAAAAATTGGGACAGGAAGTAACAGAATATAATGCTACTTGGGTAGCTACCAGTACCTAGCATGCCATTCAGAAGCAGTGTAATGTTTCACAAAGTGTAACTATGTTATCAAACTGTAGTGCTGGCTGCCCTGCTGAAGAGAGTCCATTATGGATTTTGAACATTATTTCTTATATCACATGACTGGAACAGTAAGAAAAAAATAAATTAAATAAATAAAATAAACAAGAGTCCATAGTTACAGGTCTCCTCTCGACACAAAAATAGCCAAGCAATTTGAATTTTATTTGAATTTTGCTGGAAAGATGAAAAGATGGGGAAAGTTGAGTTATGCTTAAAAACACATTTTTGCTACATCTTGCAATTAGATTAACCAGCAAAGCTCAGTGAGGTGATTTGATATTTAGAAAAAAAAAAATACCTGTGAGGTTGAACCTTCCAGAAGTAAAGGTCAGGGAAGGTCATTTCAAAAGATGTTAAATATTCACTGGGAACTAAAGAAAAATGTATAGTTTTGAACAAGAAAGAGCTGCATAAATTAACTGATTTCATTGATATAATTTAATGACTAAAAAATTTAAACATCAGGATTTTCCCAATAATGACTGTATGAGCAAATACACTGACAATTTATGAATTCAGTTGCTAAGAATTTGTGAACTTCATGACAAAACAACTTAACATCACAAAAGATGAAACAACATATTGTAGTGGAAATTACCTGGCTTCAGGAAAACATCAGAAAATTTGCAGCACTATCAACTCAGTTCATTCTAAATTCAAATTAAAGCTCTATGCATTTGTTTGTTGTTTCTTTGCATGATAAACTAGATCTAGATCTGTCCCAGTTTGAGCAGTGAAAATGTGGAAACATGGATGAGATGTCCTATATGCTCAAGGAGCGGATCTGTCAGGCTGCAATCATGCACACCGTGAAAACCCTGTGAAAACCCCCATTAATGCTGAACACTAAAACACACTAGCTTGCCTGCAGTGCACACTTAACAAAAATATAAAGTGCATTATGAAACAGACACAGAGGAGGCTCCAAACCTTTAAGACGCCAAGATCATTTATCAAGCAAAAATGTGGTTTCTTAACTACAGCAGTTTGTGTTCTCAGTTTCCAAGTGTTTTCTATCACACTACATCTACACCAAGCAGTAAAGAGAATGGGGAAAGATATTAGCCAAGTATACCCGAGTATGGCCACTGGTAACAGTAGCTTTCATTTATTATCCATGTGCGACTTGTCTTACATCATGCATTTCTTTTAATTAAGCCTGCTGAGCATTTACTGCCTCTCTACAACATTAAACATTAAACAAGGAACCTTTAACCAAAACTACAGCAACTGCATATAATGTACTATTATTTAAAGAATTGCCATTGAGAGCACAACCTGGTCACAAACAGGTCTTGTTTACATATTTTCTGGCATCCCTACAGGGATCCAAATGGGTATGCTTTGTACCATGTCACAACTACTAAATCCAGTTCAATTTACATAGGAGGGGAGCACAATTATCATGATCAACAGCTCTGTTCAGCTTATTTTTAGGCTATGGTTTCAGTTCATAGTCCTTTTCTTTAAGAGTTGCTGAACATTAGAAAAGTCAGTATTTTTAATGCAGAAAAAAGAAAAAAAAACTGATGTCCAGTTCCCTCTTTACCTGAATGAATAAGACTAGCATGTTTTGACCAGACATTAACAGCTCCAAAAGGCTAATATTTGATTTTACAAAACATGCATTACTGAAGTAATTTCTCAAATGCCACCACTCATCCTATATTTACACAAACATGAAAAACCCTCAAAAGTAAAAGCTATATTTGGCTAAAATACCACTAGTCATTAGGATTGTCATGATACTCTGTATTGTAACAGTATTAATACAGGTCATCAATACTGTTGCAATTGAGCATCTATTCCAACAGCTTTGTTTAGAATTTCAAACTTGATAACAATACCCAGGAAAATACTCACTTGATACCATCTGATACCGTGGGGGAAATCCTTTTAATCAAGAGATTTTTTTTTAAAATAAAAGATTAGAACAACAATGACAACACTATTTCTAAGCTGTAATGAAACATAACTAAGATTTTCTTAGGTAGTGCTGAACTTATGATGACCTGGCACCACATTTTCATTACTCAAATAGAGTTGGTAAAATAGGCTGTTTCTGTCTACTTGCTGGCAGACGTTTCTAAGTCTCAATCTGAGAAATAATTGCTGTTAAATTAACGCTGTAATGAAGTTACTGATAAGCAGGGCTAATAACATTTGCTGCCTAGCTCCAACGTTACCGACACCATTTTATTACTAGCCATAGAGAGTACCTTAATGATAACACATGGCTATGGTAGCCATCGGAAAATTCCTAATAGTTAAACGACTAATGTGTGAGCCAACCAGCTTAACATTTATAATAACTGTTCAATACATCAACGTTATTGAAATGTGAGCTTTACTAACCTCTCAAACCTGCCCATAAAATGCTCAGTGTTGTAAACATCTACTTCAGCTGCTAGGGAGGGGAGGGGCCTAACTGTCTGCAGTAGTGCTGTGTGTCAACTAGAGGAGGCAAAGACTGCACAGTGGGTATCAATATAGTTGCAAATGAGTGAGTATTCCAATAGATTTGTTTAGCAACTGAGCATTGATAGTTTTTTGACAACCCTAGTCTCCATCCAGATGGCTACAGCAATAAAAGGGATTCCTCCAGATACCTTTCCATTTTCTGCTTACATTTATGCACCAAGTTACTGCACTAAAGTTAGGCAAGTTTTTTTTTTTTTTTTTTTTTTAAATATTTATTTATT
>VUQJ01020309.1:2043-12692 GCA_015108635.1 Andinoacara biseriatus | reverse complement strand
TTTTTTTTTTTTTTTTTTTTTTGGATTGAAGGAAAATGGTGATGTACTTCAGTGAACCAATCACAGTTGGTGCAACATTTGAATAGAGTTAGAAAGTGGAATCCTGGATATAGAAGTAAAAGAATTATTTATGAGCGTCATATATCAATAAACTGTATCCTTCACCTTCATTGGTGGCTGCTTCAATCACACCCTTCAAAGTTAAGAAAAGTTTAACTCGGGATGCATCTGCTTTGCGTCATCAGTGGTTTTTGCACTCGTTGTTACTAAATATCATTGACTTTCTACAGCGTCTGGTCACACCACATCACTATGGATTTGCTTGCTTTGCTAACTAGAAAACTACTGCAGCTTGATTCAGAATAAAACTCCCTCAGACTCCAGCAACAAAATGCTTTTAACTGCCTTCATGGCAGTGTCACAGACAGTGTCATTTATGCCAGAATGGTTGCTAAAAATAAATAAATAAAAACTATAAAGTTGTTGTACTATCCAGTTTAATTTCACAACTTTAAGCTCAAATTAAGAAGCTCTGTATTCACTCGTCTACCTGCATTTATAGGTGTTCTGGCTTCTAGTCTATTTGCATCACTACTGCTTTCCCACACTGTCAAACTCGAATCTGCCATCGCTCTGGCTCAATCATTTTCTTGTCATTTTCTGCCACCTGCGAACCTATCAGCTCCTGTTCCATGTGTTCTTAGTTCTGTCATTCTGCCTTTCACACCAACTTCCTCATCCTGGTCACTCGCAGATCCTTGCCCATGTCTCCACCTGCTTTATCTCCACCACCACCAGTGACTAGAGTCCAGAGTGTCCTGTCCTGCATCCCACCATTGTTAGATGTCAGCATGCTTAGGCTGCTGGTGGGACTTCCCATGATGCACCGATCATTTCTTCTTCACTCACCTCTTTCTATTCTTGGTGTGTTTATACACCATTATTGCACTCAGTCATTAGTAAATATTAAACTCCCGCTGGAGGTTTCTTCCTGTTAAAATGGAGTTTTTCTTTCCACTTCCACCATAATAGGGTCGTCTGATTGTTGGGATTTTCTTTCTAATATTGTAGCATTCTTATCTTAAAATATAAGACAGCTTGAGACAACTCTAAATTCATGCCCTATAAATAAAATACTTAGTTATTTTTGTAACTATTTTAAATCTACAGGTACTGTTGCTCCCTTATTTCCAGAGGGGTCACCATAGCGGATGGATCGGCATATTTGACTTGGAAAATGATGCCCTTCCTCCCATTTATTTGGGCTTGGGACCATCACTAGGAGTACACCAGCTTGTAGGCCCCTGAGGCTGGGTTTTTGTTTCCTCTCAGCCACAAACATGCGAGTTAAACCACTAGACCATGGAGCCTGTCTAATTTGATCAAAATCATAGACTGCTGATACAAAATGTTTCAGGAATATTTTATATTTTAAGCATTTCAGTGTTGTTTATTGCCAAGAAGAATAAATGTTTAAAAAATGAATTTGTTAATACAGTGAAGGTATACTTTTAGGCTTCACTCACATTTTCTTTATGATCTGCTACTCTATTGTCAGCTTTGGTGGTGATAAATCATTTCCAAATTCTAATTTCAAAAAACAAGTTACCCAGCCCTCATGCTCCTCAGCTGAGCCTTTATTTAGAGCGCTTGTGCTACTGAAGCCAGACTTCAATATCAGCCTACATCTGTGATCCAAATGCACATCTTACACAATCCCACTGATCCCTCATAATGAAATCTTTCCCTTACACCAGCTGAGGATAAATACAAACCAAATACCCTTATGAGGACATTCAGATGATTGCCAGGCCTTTTTTCAAGACTGACAGAAAAATGATTACCACATAAAAAGAATCATTCTCCGTAAATTGTTTTCAAATATGAGTAAATAGTTGAGCAATCGTAAATAGTATATTGCTTTATATGTATTCATAACTGTTGCGTATATACCTCAGGAATATGGACATGCTAGGACAGAGTGGGTTTAAATATCAGCAATTTGCTAACAAGTCTCAATGTAAAATTGAAGACATTTGTTGCAGAACAGGACAGCATGGAGACGCGCTGACAATAATCATTAAAACAGATTATTATTGTGCTTTCTCAGTCCATGAGCTATATTATCTGTCAAAAGAGATACCCACACTGTCAGGGTAATTACTATGACAGACAGGATGGCCTCTCATAGCTGTCCAGCTGACACGCTATGTGATTAATCAATCAAAGCTTGAGGCTGAGGGAGGCTCACCCTTTAAGACAGGCAGACTAATCCATCACCTCTCCTCACATTCACACACTAATCTATCACGTCAACATGCTTTGCTGAAGAAGACAGAGAGTGTATGAAACAGAGTAACAGAGTGATCCAATTCCCAGAATAATTACGACCGTCATCGTGATGTGACGCAAGACGAAGCTGATGAGGTCTACATTAGTGCCGCGAGTAGAGCAGCCCTGTCTGTAAAAGTTTAATAATAAACAAGCAGAAAGGTGTATTAGTACACTTCTAAAGGTTCTGTTAACAGTCATTTTTTTTGTCACATTTTAAAAGGGTAATATAAGCAGATTACAGCACATGAATACTATATTTTCACTGGTAGGTAGGGCTGAGGATGAGATAAAGACAGAGAAAGGGAGATATAAAGAGGTTTGTTTTTTGTTTTTTTAAGGTTCTTAATCTGTTGCTAGCAAACTACGATGACAGGAATATTTGCCAGAATTTGGATGCGAGACCACCATCATGTCTGTATACCAACTGTGAGGTTCAAGCTGATAATCAGTTGGCTTATCTAGATGCTTTTACACTTCTGTGTGCGGATTACACAAATGAGATGCAAATTGTTAAACAATGGATTTAAGAAAAGAAAAAAAAAAAACTTTGGACAAGGCTGGATAAAAAAATTCATCATGCAAATTTCCTAAAATGTAGGATAAAAAAAATGTATTTCTTAATGGTTGAAGAAATTGAGTAGGAATTCTTACTTGATATAGTATAGCATGATAATGTTCACTGCCTGGCCAAAAATAAATAAATAAATCAAAGTCTAGTATTTCATCAGACCGCCTTTAGCTTTGCTGATGGCACACACTGACTGTGGCATCATTTCAATAAGCGTATGCATGAGTTGCTTTAATTTGCATACATTTTTGCCAAGATATTGTATTTATGATGTGAGTTGGACTGCTAAATTCTTCTGCAGTACATCCCAAAGATTCTCAACGAGGTTAAGCTCTGGACTGCGTGGTAGCCCATCCATGTGTGAAAATGATGCCTCGTGCTCCCTGAACCACTCCTTCACAACTTGAGCTCGATGAATCCTGGCAGTGTCATCTTGGAATATGCCGTGTCATCAGCGAAGATAAAGAATTCACTGGTGGAAAAACCTGGTCATTCAATGTATTCAGGCAAATACCCAATTTTTGTGCACTTAATATTGACGGAATTTGACGGAAGGCTCTTACTTATTTCCGTAGTTAAATCCAGTTAGTGACTTTATACACTGCCTGGCCAAAAGAAAAACAATGCCATCACAAAGTTCAACAACTCCACCCATTAAAAAAAAGGGGGGAAAAAAAACAGATTTAAATTTAAATTTGGCTGCTCTGTCCATCAAGGACCTCTCCTTTTGCACTTCTGGACCACTTTTAGTCAGCCTGCTATTTTCAGATCACTTAAAATCTCCTTCTGGCCATTTTCATGCGCATGTCTGTGACTCACCATGGACCTTTACACTCAACTTTTATGTCCAACTGACTCAACTTTGATGTTGAGAACCATCACCGGTGATGAGAGCTGGGTTTCAGGCTACAACCAGAGATTTAACAGTGGTTTTTAGCTGAAGAGTAGCTGCTCCAAAGAAGCTGTTTTTGACATTCACAGGGTTGTGCATTAACGTAATGTCAATAGGCCCAATATTGTGATGGAAAACAATTATTGTAAATAACTAAAATCACATTTAAAATGCAGGACAAACTAATAGTCACACTAATAAAATGGTAATAAAATGAGATTTAGATTTGATTGGTGTTACCCCAGTCTCCACAGCAGATGCACTAATGCAAGGAGACAGAATGAGATCTTCACTGAGTTTTCTAAAAGTAGTACGAGTGTTTAAATCTGATTTTTGTATTATTATTATTATAGTTTAGTTGCTGAGTTTTACTGTTGCACCTTGTAGATACTGCTTGACCTGTAATAAGAGTAGGTATACAACTAAAAAAGAAGTCTTAAGTAAAATTAATAAATTTGGGAGTTGCTTTTATGTTTGAATTAATTTCCAAGGTTTATCACCTTGTCGACAGCAATGTGCTGCAGATGAGATTACGATGTGTTTTGGCCATCTGTTTATATAAAGCCTGAACAACAGCATTCTCTGCTTTCAACAGAAACAACTCTGTCGACCCACACATGCAGGTATAAACAAAAGTGCACTTGTACACAAGCATGCGCACAACACCACCCCACACACAGTATCAAGAGTAATCCAAGATATAAAGCCTCATCGATCAGTAGTGCTCTCCCTGGAGAATTACATCATTGCTGAACAAATGGCCAATGAGGGCCCTGCTGAGACTGTCCGCTCTGTGACCCCTCAGCTGTAAACTAAAGGCAATAAGAAAGAGGCATAGACCATTCCAGTCACGTCACAAGGAGACACTGATATCTTTCTCTAAGGTATTCTCTGTTTTATGTAAACCTGCAGTATTCCAACAATGCAGCATGCTTGCAGGCATCGTTCCATTGGTTTTATTGTGACTCTCGATCAGTTTGGCCAGCTTACAGACATAAATATGTATTTATGTATATTTTTGAAAATAAAGGCATACAGAAATGTTTACTGCACAACTGCAGAAACAGCTTTTTAATGAAGAAACATATTTAAGTTGATAAGTAAGCAGGAAGAGACACCCCCACTGCATTTCTGTGCACCATACCTTTGCATTTTGCATAAGAAAGGCAATAAAAAATATACATTACATATAGCGTATTAAAACGTGATTTCTACTTTGGCTGATAGTAAATAAATTACTACCTATGCTTCATTATTATTTGTCGTTTGTTTTGTTATTCTATAAAAAGGATTTGTGACTAGCAAACACCGCTAATCTTGTTTCCTTAGTAAAGTAAATATTTTGTTGTGTCCTGGCAGCATCAAGGTTGCATACCATGAAAATGAAACACTGCCCCTGTTTCATCCCCCAGACAAATCACATAAAAAAAAACTAAATGTAAAAAATGAAGGTGATTATTCAGCACTTGCCATAAACTGCAATATCTCAAGCTCATGGAGACATTTGTTGCTTATTATCCCCCACCTATTTCTCCTTTTATTTGCTGTCATCTCTCCAACTGGCTTTCTAATGATGACATAAAATATCTGGTGACTGTATGCCTCTGCCAGCCAGTAATGTTGCTCATTAGATCCAGGTCTGTCCAGATTCATATAATAAATGTAGTAAAGTAAACCACATAGAGGAAAAATTAATAACTGGGAATCAAAGAACTGTGATTAATTCCACAAGGAAGAACAGGATCCCAATCTCTCCTGTTCCCAGATTACAGCATTAAATAATGCCCAGCACAGCAGTTTGGGGAATATATGATGCCACTGAGAGGTCAACCTTTCACCTTTTCAGTTTAAGATGTAATCAGTTTGTCATTTACCTTTTTGAAAGTTTACCAAAATGATAATGACCGTAACCTTTGACAAGCAAATTATAATCATTTCTTCGTAGGGTTGAAGTGAATGTTTGTGCCAACTCTGAATAAATTCCTGCAAAGTGCTTAAGCAAAAGTCCTTTCACCTGAATGAGACATACTGGCATATATAATATATAATAATATGTATGTTGACATATGTTTTGGACTGGTGTTCATCTAGTGATCAAAAAAAAGTCAGTCTGTAGGGATTTGAATAACCAAACATTTTTCATTCTTCAGTCATTTCAGCTGAAATTATTGATTACTACAATATTAAAGTACCCAGTCTCACCTTCAACTTGGGTAGATTAAATCAGTGTGGAGAGATCTGTATGAGATACAGCCCCTTTCACACATAGTGGCTAAATTGCAGAGATTCAACAATGATTTGTCACTTGGCTACTAAAAGTTTCCTTTGTGGTTTCAAGTTAATGCCCAAAAGAGCACAAAAGTGTGACAGAACTGATTAAGAGCTGACAGCAGGCAGTTACATTAAGTTGGGGCTGTCAATATGACAGGACAGCTGTCAATATGACGAGTGTAGATGCCGAGTAAGATAGTGGTGGGGAAAAAAAGTGGAGACAAAAAGAGCAACTTGTGTTCAAAGCATACTATCTCATCTCTTAAACAAGTTGGTAATTATATACTGTAGCTCCCACTGGAAACGGCACATCAGTATGTGCTGATAATTTAACACACAAGGATGAATGCAGAGGTACACAATTAAACTCTGTGTGCTCAGATTCAGCCATCAAAGCTCATTAATGAGTGGAAAAATCAAATTTCACTCAATCTCAGTCCAACTTGGCTCCCTTGGGAGTAGGTGCAATAATGCGAAAACCAACTGTGTTTAAATGTGTTGAATGGACTTGCATACCTTGATGTAACCTCCAGTTGAGACTAGAAGAGAGTTGTCTGGGGAGAAGTGCAAATCTGTTACCCAGCCTCCATGAAGCGAGTCCATGCCATCCTTACTGTCCCGGGAACAAATCTTCAGTAAGGACCCGTTCTTGACACTCCACAGCTGTGGCGGACAGTCACACGTTATAAATCAGCCAATAAACAAATGTTAGGGCCTATAAACTAACATAAAACATATTTTGCACATTTTATAAATTCATGTTTCCTTGTTGCTGTGCAACAATAAAAGATTAAGTCGAGGGTGGGAAATAAGAGAGTAAAATAGTAGATTTCATTGATTAAATTTAGTGGTAAGGCCCTCTACTGTTAAGCTGGTTTATTTCGATTATTTTAACAAGGACCGCACACAATTAAATGCATGTATATGGCAGCGGGGCAGCACAGTGGCGCAGTGGTTAGCACAGTTGCCTCAAAGCAAGAAGTGGGTTCAAATCCACCATCTGGCCAGGACCTTCTTGTGGGGAGGTTGCATGTTCTCCCCATGTCTGCGTGGATTCTCTCTGGGTACTCCCACGATCCAAAGACATGCAATTAGTGAGGTTAAGTTTACTGGTGATTCTAACTTGCCCATAGGTGTGAATGTGAGTGAAAATGGTTGGATGTCTTTCTGTGTTAGCCCTGTGACAGACTGGCAACCTGTTCTGCCATAGGATGTGGGGGCTGGAGCCTATCCCAGCTGCCATAGGCTCCAGCCCCCCTGCCGCCTTGAATTAGATAAGAAGGGGGGTTGGGGAGGGGGGGAGAGAGCGAGCGAGAGAGCAGGTATATGACAGTGTCAGTATGAACATTAGAAGTCTGAAGAATGAAAATAATAACCTATGCACGTATGTTTGGGATTATTTGCACTCTCTAGGCCCTCTGAGACTTTATGATGTGCAAGAATTCTATTGAACCTGCAATATTAAAATTTGATGCTATATGCTCCTCTTTAGCCTCAAAACATGACAAGGGGAACATAGAAGACTATAAGCACTTCTGCATATAGTTTAAAATGAAACAACACTATACAATATATAACATACATTATATAATGAAATGATGGGTTGTGAGTCTAATGCAGCTGTTATGCAACTGTTCACATGTCATGTTCATTTGACAGTGACACATCACACATACGGCTATATTTAACGCTTTGCACGCTTTTGTGCTGAGTGACTCACATTTGTTTCTATAGAAACCGGGGTGAGATTTCACTGTAGTTTGCGTAATTGAATCTGAATAATGGTGCTGCTCAGCTTAGAAGCCACCAGAGGGCATTAACCCTTTATTAACCATATGCAGTTGTTGGCTGAATGGCAGATCTTCTCTACCTCTCACACAGTCTAACTTCACATTTACTTTGCATGTGTGTGTTTGTGTCTATGTTGTGTACAAGCAGTTCGTATTCCAAAGCCTTAGAGATCCAATTTGGCAGCCCGAGTCCTCTCCTTCACCTCCCACTGACAGACGTCTCCTCCTCTTCCTGCTATCTTCATCCCAACTTCTTACACACTCTTCCAGCTCTCACACCCCCTCCTGAGAAGGAGCCATGCCTCCCCCCTTTCATCTCACCACCCCTCCTCTGCGCACCGCAGCAATCACGATGCATTAGCAAGCACTTTATCTAAATGAGTGATGAGATGTAATTACAGAGTGATTTCTGGAATAAATGTCGACTGCTATAATTGCGTTTTTGTATGTTGCACAGCAAATTATGTGGTTTAAGGCATTGTCATACTAGTAGCATAGAGCAGATTAGTGTGTTGACACACTTATGGGTATCTAGAGGCACAAGGCTCAGTGGGAAGTGTCTCACCATCTCTCATCTGTAACCTGGATGTCTTCTTTACTGCCCACCTTTCCTCTAGACCCTAGAGTCATATTACTTTGCATACCTCTCCACCAAAACATTTTGCAGCTATGCATATAAGGTTGATTTACATCAGCAGCGGATGCCTAATTAGTCTCTTCCTAGAACAACAACCAACATGAAAATTGCAAAGACTTAAAAAAAAAGAAAAAAAAAAGAAAAAAAAAGGCTGAATGTTTTGAATACACACCCGGATCTCTCCATTGTCATCTCCAGTTGCGAGGTGCTGGCTGTCCCATGAGAATCGGCAGCTTCGAACACATTCTTGATGACCAGTCAGTGTGTAGGCACATTGCCAGGAGTCACACTTCCACAACTAAGAGCAGAATGAAAAAGAATGCAAGAAAAAACATATGCATTTATTTCTTTATATTCACACCGCAACAGAACTGAAGTTTGTGACTAACAATTACTTAGTCAAGATTAATCCGTTTTAAAGGAAAGTAAGGCTGCGTTATAGGTGATTAATCAGATAAGATTTGTTGCATCTGTGGTATTTTTTTGTTCATTAAAAATATATCAACACAGTAGTGTTTGCCTAGAAATAATCCCTGTGAACAGAATGTGCAGCAAAGATTTTGGACAGTAAATACTGATGATCTACCACAATTATAATAAAGTTTTATTTCTGTTGCTCAGAAAAGTCATCACCCCTTGACAGATCTTATGACGACAGTCAGTGAAATCCAGAGCTAATGTTGTATCTTTCCCTCATTGCTACTGTTTACACCCCCCCCCCCCAATCTCTGTCTTATAGCCATTGTTTCCTTTATACGCCTTCCTTCCTCACTCTGCATCCTGTGTTGCACTGAAAATAACATGCCTCATAATTAGACACTTCATTTGGCAGTCGACTAGCTATGTCTGCACACAAAGTTCCATTCATCTGAAGGTCAGGGGAAAGAAAAGAAAGGAGAAAAAAAAGGGGGACGCAGAGAGAAAGAGGTGGAGGAAAAGGAATGGACAGAACAGAGTGCTCTCCTTTTTGTGGTGCTCCACAAAGAAAGTCATGGCTAAGCCTTTTGGTTTGACCTCCAGATAGATGGAAACCAGGGACTTTAGTGTTTGTGTGTGTTTTTAGCCCCTACTCGGTCTGGAGAGCAAGCACTATGTGACTGGCTTCTAACCAGCCCCACAACACACACACACACCTCAATTATGATCTTTGCCAAATCCATAAAACACACATTCTCTCTCACTGCCATTTACTGACAGAAGCCAGGTTGGCTGACAACCCAGTGCCTGTTCTCTACAGTAAGTGTCAACCGAATCCAAATTCCCGTGTGAAACTCAGTGGCAGTGGCTCTTGATCAGCTGCTTTAACAAATGCCAGACAGAGTAGCTTTCAATTGTTCCTAATGGTGACACTCAGGAGCACCAGTTTTTCATAAGTGAATAACTGATGGTATAACTCGAATACTGAACCCACAGCTATAGTCACAATCCAAGAAAATGATTGACACTTCAAAGACGCTGATGTGAAAGAGCATGGCGTCTCAGTATGGTTCAGCTTGTATTATGTGGTGCAGTTCACTGCTCCGTGAATGATGAGACGGGAAAGCGATGATTTAAGAGCTGCTTGCAGAAAATCTCCAGTCCACAGAGTCAGTCAAAGTCAGGCCAAAGTCAGGCGCAGTGGTGTTGGTAAATGGGAACCTGGCAGACACTACATCCTGACAGGGATGTTAGTTGGTTGTGGGCCTGCCAGCCTGCCAGGGTAGTTGGCTAGCTAGACTGGACATGGATGTAGGAGGACAGACTGATCTGACGCAAACTCCCCAGGCCTGGGGCATTCTGGTGCACACTAATCTCTAAGGTCTTTCACCAGACTACTGGAGAAAATGTTTATCTTAAGATATCACCCCTAGCAGTGCATCCATGTGTATGTGCTGTAAGAAGGAGCCTTGAGAGAAGATGAGTAATATGTCATGTTGTTGCTGGAAGCACAAACAGATATGTCTCACTGCCTGAGTGTGTGTGTGTGTGTGTGTGTGTGTGTGTGTGTGTGTGTGTGTGTGTGTGTGTGTGTGTGTGTGTGTGTGTGTGTGTCAAAGAGAGGGAGGCAGAGCGATAGAGAGATAGAGTGAGAGAAAGAGCTCATAAGGCTGTGATAAAGCTCTGGAGATGAGAGGAAATATGGATGTTATTATCTAGATAATAGGCCCGTAAACAAAG